>PVIC010054330.1:0-11553 GCA_004025085.1 Thryonomys swinderianus | reverse complement strand
GAGGCTTGCCTTGGCTACATAGTGAGCTCAGGGCCAGCCTGAACTGCAAAATGAGACTCTGTCTCAAAAAAAAAAAAAAAAAAAAGATGTGGGATTTTTAAAATATAAAATGGAGTATTACTCTGTCATGAAGAATGATGTCTCATTTATGTGCAAGTGGACACACCTTGAGGACACACTAATAAGTGAAATAAATACATCGCAGATATGTATCTTTTCTCTGGTATGAGAACCTATAATGTAAATGAATTCTAGAATGTACGATAGATTTTGTGCACTAGGAAGTATTCAAAGGGAATGTGGTAGGGTAAAGTAATGAAGGGAAATAAATATGATTTGAAAAGAAAAAGAAAGCACATGTATATAGGGGGTGGGGGTGGGAGGTGGGTAGGGATATGGGTAAAAATAAATGAAAATTAACTGCTGTCATACTGGTACAAATTCCCCAATGTTGAGTGTGATTGTGAGCTGTATATAAAACATAGCAATAAAGAATTCAATTTTAAAAATGTGAAACCAAGAGTCCTCTTTTTAGAGCTATTGTAAAGAATAACTGTCTAAGCAGATAGTTTATAATTCTGTCTAGAAGTCTAGATATGGGTAATGTGAACCATTATATAAGTCATAAAATCTTTTTGAAATAAACATATATTAAACACCTTTGGTTGAAAAAAAACTGTTATCAGCCATTCTGTTCTTAAAGTGACTATCCCAATCAACTCTTTAACTATTTTCATTACAGAAAAATGGGCAGCCTAATTACACATTACAAGAGCAAGTTACTAGGAAAGCTGTTTCAGTGGTGGGATCCAGATAATAAAGATATAGTGAAAAAATTCAAACAACTGAACTACAATAAAAGGTAAGCTGTCAAATATATAGGAAAATAGCCACATTTGTTTAATTAATATTTTAACTAATATATGGAAAGATTCAAAGGATCTCAGTACCTAAAAACTGAGTTAAAATTCTTCAGGGCTGGAGATTTAGCTCAGTGGTTCTGGCGCCTGCCTAGCAAGCTCAAGGTCCCTGGTCTGATCTCCTGTAACTTACATACAACAATACCAGGTGTGGTGACTCAAGCCCACCAGCAATCAGCACCACATACCACAGTGCCAGGTGTAGTGGCTCATGCCTGTAATCCCAGTACTTGGGAGGGAGAGTTTGATTGCCTACATAGTGAGTTCAGGGCCAGCCTGAACTACACAGCAGGACCCTATCTAAAAATATTAATAATAATAATTCATTAGAATGCAAGGGACAATGTCTGTTACCTGTTCTACACTTGTCCCCCAGCACAATCTTTACAATTTTGTTACAACCAAATAGAACTTGGTATATGTCAACCACAACCTACCTGAGTCCACACAGCATAACCAAAGGCCTCATGCCATGAAATGGCTATCAGAGAGCAACACCTTTAATGAAGCATAGCTTCATATTCCTTGGGCAGCCTTTGCACTTATAGCAAAAAAGACATACAAAAAAAAATTGTCTGGCATTATGTAGTATTTGTACACCTCTTTTACCTCAAGTACTTCACTGCAAACCAAATATAGTAATGTACAGGGGAATGTTTGGCCTTACTGCAAGCATGGTACGTTCATCCATACTAACAAGGATGATGGAGTTTGTGACTCAGATGCACAGAGGTTAATGTAGAAATGAAGAACTTCTCTTCCGTATACATGTTTTCTCAATTAAAAAGTAAATAAAATCATCAACAAGAGCACAAAAGGAGTGAAAATATTAGCTAAAAAATATGAAAGAAAAAATACTAAAAGGTTGTTTAGGTAAGAGTGAATGATAGAAAAATGAAGAAAGATTGTGGAAGTGCCAAGGGCCCACATAATAATGAGTTTAAAAAAAAAAAAAACACACAGAGCGCAGCCTGGTACTTTCTCCGGTTCATATTCAGCTCTTCAGTAGAAGACATATTAAGACTAGAAGATCAGATTGAACCTGAATTTGGATGTTATCAGATAAATTTAAGATATGCAGAAAACAGTAAACAGTCCATGTGTAGCATAAGTACCCCTTAAATTAAATGGATAGTCGAACAATATGTATAGACTTATTCATTAAAATATATGCTGATTATTTTATTTATATTTTATGGTTTTAGCTTATATTAATCATTACTTCTTACCATTGACGGGCTAGATAGAAATGTCTTTACTTGAAGAGGAAAACAATAACAAGGAATATTTTGCTTTTATATTAACTAAGAATTTGAAGACAAAAAAGAATAAAGATGAATTAAATAGCAAATGTACTGTTTTGTGGCAAAATTAGGAAAAAATAAGTCCTGTGATTTAGAAACACAATTGTGAGACAGCAAAGTGGTGCTTCTTCTAATTTAGCATTGGCAGAAATTAACTTGTAAATTAACATTTGTAACTTGTAAATAAACATTTACAAAAACAATGAGTACATCAGTAGTCTTTCTACAGATAGTGAGATGTCACTTGTAGTAATCTCAATTGGATCATCATACCAGAATATTAGTTTCCCAGAGGTTAATGGTTAGCATACATAAAATTCTGGTTACTCAAAACAATGAAGGCTATCTTACTACAATCTAGTCCACTTCCAGTTCTACCATTCCTAAAGACTTTCTAGAAAAATAGATAGAAAATTAACCCCTGATCCTTCTTTCTCAGCCTAAAAAAATGACAATATGAGTAACCTGAGTTCGTTACTTAACTGCTTCCCATGCCCACTGGGATATATGCCTTAGTGGAGAAGGGGCAAGTCTCCAGCTGCCCACACAACCCTGTATAAAGTGACTACTACACACAGGAAAGGGCATCAGGAGGCAATCACGTGGATATTGGCTTTCTAAAGGGTAATTCCTTAAATTAACTCACATAGCCATATGACTAGGACGCTATGCTGCCCCCACTACCTTTTTACAGCATTGTCAGTATATTTTCCAAGCTTTGAATAATTAAATGAGCATGAACACTACATTCTAGAAGGTTAATTTGTGGTAGAAGAACAAACGTTCTATCATTGACCTTATGTTTATCTTGGAATTTTAATCCTACTTCTTGAAAACATAAAGATGACTGTTTCCATTACTAACAAAGAAGTTGATTAAAAGGCATGTATTTCATCTACTAGACACAGCAACTGAATGAAGGATTTAAGAATCAAGATAGTTTCCAGGTGAAATGAACCAGATCCTTTAAGAGGAGTCTTACACAGCTATAGCATTTACAATTTATCAAGACATCAGAACAGAAGCAGACACTTCTCTATAATTCTAAAGTATTTGTTATACATGGTATAGTGCATTACAAAAAACATAATAATAATAATAATAATAATAATAGATGGTCATAGAAAGAGCAATTTTCTCCTGGAACTAGATACAGAACAGATCCAAAACACTTTTGAAGATAAACTTAATATAGATGAGGCATTCCTAAATAAATTTTACACTAAGAAGATGGAGAGTGTCCCTTCTTTGCAAAGATAAGTATTGGAGGAGGATGGTATAATATCTATCTTTATTCTTACTAAGCACAAGTTACTTAAAACACTAATAATGTGTCTTAATATTTTCTTGATGACATACAAATGCTATTAATATTTAAAAATATACTCTAGATCTGTTTGTGGGTTCATGCTATGGTGCAGATTTAGAACACTGACTTAACTGAGTAAGCATAATGTCCACATTCCATGAATTTGATTGTACTGTTTATTACCTATACAACAAAACTGAAAAACACTTCTATGCTAGTCACTATATCCAATAGAATAGATGCAAAGACATGATTGCCATCTTGTATATGTCAGAAGAATATACATATCTGAGCAAGGTGATCTCTAGCCCAATTCTGTATGGGCGAGAATTTGGAATCAAAAGTCAACTTGACAATTCACTAAAATCTTAGGCATGCCAACAGTCCTTCCACAAACTGTGAAATGGAAATGTGGGCAATCAGCTTTCCAGAGGACAAAGTCATTAAGAAAAAATAAGCATATAATACCATACTAATGACTTTATTTAGGGTGTATATGACACCATGAAGAAAGAAATAAATATAGGAAAAAATTATTTTTTAGCTAGAAAAAAATTTTTTTCTACCTGACATCTTTTTGAAGATTCTATATCTTGTTAAATCTGTCATTCAAGGGGCCGGAGGATTAGCTCAGTGGTTCCAGTGCCTGCCTCGCAAGCACAAGGTCCTGAATTCGATCCCTGGTAACCACATACAATGCTGGGTGTGGAGACTCATGCCCACCAACAATTAATACCACATACCACTGTGCCGGGCGTGGTGGCTCATGCCTGTAATCCCAGCACTCGGGAGGCAGAGACAGAAGGATTGCTGAGTTCCAGGCTTGCCTGGGCTCCATAGTGAGCTCAGGGCCAGCCTGAACTACAAAGTGAGACCCTTTCTCAAAAAAAAAAAAAAATCTGTCATTCAAGTTTCTAACTGTTTTGGTAAGGTTATCCCATTTTATATTTATTTCTCAATTTTCATTGTGGGCATATGGAGTGAAATTGCACGAACTTTTGATAGAACTTTGTATTTATTACCTCTTTGAACTTATCTATATTTTTGTCTCTTCTATGAACTGTTCATGGAGTTCTGCTACCTGGTATTTGCTTTTCTCTGACTTTGTGACTATTTGGTCTGCCTTGAAAGAGTTGAGAAACCACAGGAGTGTTCTGTTGTCTTGACTTCTCATGCTCTTATCTTTCTATCTAGCAATATCTATATAGATATATTTAGAGAGAGAGAGAGAGAGAGAGAAGAAAAAGAGGAAGGTAGATCCCTGGTAACCAGGAAGGATCTGAAGGGAAAATTGGAGCCCACAGAGAAAGTAAAGAAAAACTTCAATGTAGCAAAAGAAAGGGGTAATCTGCGCTTTCTCCCCGGACTTGGTTTATGGTAAGAGGAATGAAGACAGAACACAGAGATACAATAAGGATGACTAACTGCAGAGGCTGCCAGGGAGAAACTCACCAGTGGAAGAGAGAACTGGATGATGTGAGCTGCAATAGTTGGTGAATTTCTCCAGTCCAAAGGCTGTAGTTTCCGCTGGAGACACCCATTTTGATGTTTGGTAACACCCATTTCAGATTAACTGAACCTGGGACTCAGATCAATGTTAAAAAATTTCCAGCAACTGAGCAAGAGACAACCACAGAAGAAATTCAGGGTTGAGGAGCTGTGGTCAGGCTGGGAAGAGACACCCAGAGTACTAAAAGCTGAACGACTCAGGCACCAAACCCACAACTAGAGGCAAGGATCAGGCTGAAATTCTGTGTATCTGAAAATATCAGAATCCACAACCCACTTAATCCTACTGTAGGCTCACTGGGATTAACCAGAACCCTACCATAATATTATACAGGATTGGCCAGATTATTCAGCATGGATCTGGGCTCTGACTGCCTTCTTAGTGTACCAGTGAGAGCAGAGTCATACTTTGAACTGAACTCTGCCACAAAACTCTAGACACAGAAGATAACCGCTGGCTTTAAAAAATCAGACATTTTTTGGGCCGGAGATTTCGCTCAGTGGTTCCAGCTCCTGCTCACAAGTGCAAGGTCCTGAGTTCGATCCCGGTGACCACATACAATGTTGGACATTCTGAGTCACGCCCACCAGCATTCAATACCACTTACCACAGTGCCGGGCCTGGTGGCTCACACCTGTAATCCCAACACTTGGGAGGCAGAGACAGGAGGATTGTTGAGTTTGAGGCTTGCCTGGGCTACATAGAGAGCTCAAGGCCAGCCTGAACTACAAAGTGAGACCCTGACTCAAAAAAAAAAAAAAATCAGACTTTTTTCTTTTCTGTTGCTTCTGGGCATTGTTGTTTTAGGTGGTGTTGTTGATATGTGTAAGAATTTTTTTATTATTTTTGGTTTTTTGAGTGTGAATATTGTTTTTAGATTTTGTGCTTCTTTTTGCTTTTGTTTTTGTTCATTCATTTTTCTTTTCCCTTCTGTTTTCACTAGTTTCCTGAGGGTTTGAAAATCTTCCTTTGTCTCTTAGCTTTGATTCTGATCTCTTTCTTTTCTTTTGTATCTCCAGGGTTTTTGTTTTTTTCCTCTTACTTCTTCTAAGTTTTGCTGTATAGGGTAAAATTGCTTTATTGAGTGGCTATTTACTTTATTTAATTTTCTGAGTTGCTTTTTATAAAACTATAATTCTTGTACTGACAGTTAAAGTGACAAATTAACAATCATCAAAGTTGGTTGTTTTCCAGTCTGTACCTCATGTTATCATTATTACTTATTGTACCGCTTTAACCAAAGTGACAGAGTTGTTGTGATGAATTCATCTTCTATGTATAATAATACCTAAATTCTGTAGGGGTCATAAACAGTACTCGAGTCCAGTACCAAAGAACTGGACAGGAAGCCAAACATGCAACAATCTTTCATCTCTAACAAATTTAATAGTAAGGATTCTAGAATAGACTCAAAAACCAGCTAAACCCAGAAAACATCTCTGAAAAGTACTCATGCCTTAAAGATATGTTGATACTAGTAATAAAAATATCTATCATAAGAAATTTACAATGCTCAATGCAGGAAACAAAAAAAAACAGAAGCAAAATGAAATCCATAACCACCAACTCATACAAGATAAATCAAGGGAGCACTGAGATGGAAGAAGTAAAAATCCACTCAGCTGAACCAAACTTTAAATAGATATTTATAGTGTTCTGCCCAACACAACAAATTATATATTATTTTAAGCAGCAGATGGGTGTCTCTCCAAACTAGACTACATATTAATGTAGAACATGCTTAAGTGAATACAAAGGAGCTGAAATTATCCCATGTATATTATCAGACCATAGTGCAGAGAAATTGAAAATCAATGGCAAAAGAAATCACAGTAACTACATAAACACATGAAAATTAAACACTATTATCCTGAACAACCAATGGGTCACAGAAAAGGAAGAAGAAATTAGACAGATTCTACAATTTAAGGATAACATCAACACATCATACTGGAAATCATAGCATAATAAATGTAGTCCTAACAGAGAAATTTATAATGGTGAATGCCAACATCAGATAAACAGAGTGAGTTCCAATAAATAACCTAATGTTGAGTCTCCATGCTCTGGAAAAATAATAGAAAGTTAAATTCAAAACATACACAGGAAGAAAATTATAAATTATCAAAGAAGAAATTAATGCAATTGAGACTAATAAAACAATACAAAGACTCAGTGAACCAGAGTTGGCTCTTTGAATGATTAAACAAAATAGACAAAACCTTAAACAATCTTGTCAAGAAAATATCCAAACTAATAAAATTAGGAATGAAAGGGTTGGAGGGTTAGCTCAGTGGTTCTGGCGCCTGCCTCGCAAGCGCAAGGTCCTGAGTTCGATACCCGGTAACCACATACAATGCTGGGCATGGAGACTCATGCCCACCAAGCAATCAATACCACATATCACAGTGCCGGGTGTGGTGGCTCACGCCTGTAATCCCAGCACTCGGGAGGCAGAGGCAGGAGGATTGCTGAGTTAAGAGGCTTGCCTGGGCTACATAGTGAGCTCAGAGCCAGCCTGAACTACTAAGCGAGATTCTGTCTCAAAAAAAAAAAAAAATTAGGAAGCAAAAAATCAAAGTGAGTCCTGAAGAAATCCAGAAGCTGTTCTGAGAACTCATACTTCAAAAACATGGAAAAGATGGAAACTGGCAGATTTCTAGTACATGGAATTATCAATATTAAATCAAGAGCATATAAAAATTATAAATAAACCAATATCAATCAATGAAATCGAAGAAGTTATAAAAAAAGAAATCTACTGATAAAGAAAAGTTAAGGTCATGACAGATTCACTACTAAATTCTGCAGAAACTTTAAAGATGGCTTCATGCTATTACTCCTCAAATTCTTAAAGAAACTAAAAGGCAAGCAATACTCATAAATTTCTTCCTATAAACATTACTCTGATACGAAAACCAAAGAAGGATCTAGCCAAAGAGAGAACTACAGAACAAGCTCCCTAATTAACACTAATGCAAGAATTCTCAATAAGATACTGGCAATTGGAATGCAGAAAATTATCAAGAAGATTGAACATGACCATACAGATTCATCCAAAGGATACAGAGAAGGTTCAACACATGTAAGTCAGGAAATATGATACACCAGATTAACAGAACCAAGGACAAAAATTATGCAATCATCTCCATAAATGTACAAAGAGCATTTGACAGTATCTAACATTCATTTATGATTAAAAAAAAACCACAGAGAATTGGAATAGAAACATCACCCTAATACCAAAACCAGAGAAGGGTTCAATCAAAACCAACAACCAACCAAACAAAAAACTACAGGCCAATTCCCTAACTAGTATAAATTCCTATGAATGAACATATGGTCTATTTTGGAAAATGATCTGTGAGCACCTGAGAATAACATATATTCTAACTTTGTGGGGTGAAATAATCTGTAGACATTTATTAAGTCCATTTGTTCAAAATTTTGGTTCGGTACAGGTATTTCATTATTGATTTTTGTCCAAATGATCTATATGTGACAGTGGGGTATTGAGGTCCCCTGCTAGCATTGTATTAGTCCTCGTCCACTTATTCATGTCCATCAGTGAGATTCCTCACAAAATGAAGATTAGAGGTCCCATCTGACCCTGCTATTTCCCTGCTATGTATATGCATGAAAGAATTAAAAGAATCATATCACAGTGACATGTGTGCACCCATGTTTATAACAGCTCAGTTTATAATAGCTAAGTCTTGGAAACAGCCCAAATGCCCATCAAGAGGAGATTGGATTAAGAAGTTGTGATTTGGGGCTGGAGATTTAGCAATGGTTCTGACACCTGCCTGACAAGCACAAGGTGTCTGATTCGATCCCAGTAACTACATACAACAATACTGGGCATGGAGACTCATGCCCATTGGCAATCATACCACAGTGCTGGGCATGGTGGCTCATGCCTGTTACCCCAGCACTCTGGAGGCAGAGGCAGGAGGATTGCTGAGTTCAAGGCTTGCCTGGGCTACAGAGTGAGCTCAGTGCCAGCCTGAACTACAAAGTGAGAACCTGTCTCAAAACAAAAAGATACTGTGTTTTTTATAAAATATAATATTCCCAGTCATAAAAAATGATAAATTTGAGTCCTTTATACTCAAATGGATGTACCTGAGGACACAGATGTGTAAATACTGTATCATTTCTCTAGTATGAGAAACTGAAGGTGTTAATGAGTTTCAAAATGTGTGATAGGTATTGTGAAATAGGAAGAAAATGTTCAAAAGAAAAAGGGGAAGGAGCAGGAAAAAGTAAAAAAGGGAAAGAAAAAATTTGATGGTACCAAAAGGAAACAAACTTCATGTAAGCAGGGCCTAAAGAGCTATAGGGAGAGCAGGAGACTAGGAAAAATGAGAATCAAGAAGTGTGATGTACATACAATGCCAGGCATGATGGCTCACACCCATAATCCCACCAATTAATACTACATTCCACCATGCCAGGGCATGGTGGCTCACTCTTGTAACCCCAGCGTTTGGGAGGTAGAGGCATGAGGATTACTATGAGTTCAAGGCTATCCTGGGCTACACAGTGAGCTCAGGACCAGCATGAAATACAAAGCAAGACCCTGTCTCAAAAATAAAAGTGTCATGTTAAATGTGGTTATACTGTATGTATAAAATGTACCAATAAAATCAATTTTGAGAAAAGAATAACCTACAAAAAATAAAATAATATAGATGCCAAAATTCCCAACAAGAAAAGGTAAATAGAATACAGCCAATCACCTTGAAGATTATACATCATGGCCAAATAAGATTGATCCTGGGGATGCAGGAACAGTTCAACATATGGAAATCAGGAAATGTAAAATAACAACCAGCAATGCCAAGAACAAAACCCATATGATCAACTCAATAGAGGCAGAAAAAGTATTTGACAAAGTCCAACACCCATTCATGATAGAAGCATAACAGAAAATTGGAATAGAAAATCTTTATCTAAATCTGATAAAACCTATCTCTAACAAACGAATGGTACATCATACTAAATGAAGCTCCTCCAATTTTGAAGAAATCAAATATCTTCAGTGTCACTGTTATTCTACAAATCCCAAACCTGTGACCACAAGTCTTTTACATTCTTCCAGTTACTATTAGAAAATCTTGCTAAGTACAGCAGACCTGTGAATGTTTCAGTTCAGCTAACTGTCATAATAAACACATTTCTTAGTGTAGGCATTGATGCATACAGAATGTTTTATCTGTATTTCATTTGTGTATTTTACAACATCTGTGGCATTTCATCTGCTACAAATGATTTCCATCAATGAATGGCAGTGCTGGCATTCTGTCCAATGTGTTTCACTCCCAAGATCCTTGCCACATTTTTGGATATTACTCTTAACAGTGGATCCATACACTTGGGTGTATGACCATTTTGTAACATTGTTGACTAGTCAAATATATATAACCTTGTTTTCATTGTCATCTGAATGAGAATGGTCTTCATTCCCTGTGTCTGTATCAGTCAATTCTTATTCCATTTCAGTCTCACAGGGACTCTACTCACATGGCCAGTGTCATAATCTGTGCAAGAGTCACTTGAGGATTTTTCACTTTTCACCTCCTCCAAAACTTGAACTTTTTTTCATGAGGCATTATAATTAACTGGGCTATATCTACCAGAGATCAAAAGAAAACTTTCTTTTAATACACACTTGTTGCTTTTGATCGTCTTTGTTGTTTGTCAAGTGGATGAATCCACACGTGTTCCTCCTGTCCCTGTCCAGCTACAGAGAGCCATACACACGTTCCATTACAATAAAGTTCATGTTTACCTAACAGAAGAATGCTGTGGGTATGCATTATAATCACACTCCCATTCTCAGGTAAGCATATGTAAAAACAGCATTATGTAGGTAAAAATCCTGGTTTAACCCTTGCTACACACTTTGCCATTTGTCCTATCAAGTAAGTAAACCTAGATTGCTTCCTTTATGCCCTAGCCACAGCTAATGGGACACACAGCTATTATCATATACCTTTTCTCACTAGTTGTCAAACTGTGTATCAGTAAGGTGCTTGCCTAAACAAAAGACATAAGTAATACCATAAAAATTCTGTGGTGCATTACTCCATTTCTGCTATGAATACTACTAGCAGAAAATATCTTGCTTTTATGATAAAAGAAAGTTCCTATCTGAAGAAGACTGTAATGTTCTCTACGTGGTTTCATTTGTCATGACTGTATAGAAAGAAGCAATTCAGTGAGCACCAGCTACATAACTAGATAATTGTCAAAACAGGTTTCTTTGAGCAATCATCAGGACCCCAATTATCTGCACATAACTTTAAGACATTAGGAACCAAAGAAAACACTTCTGTGATGAGTACCCACCATTTCCTTCTTAACTTCTTGTTAAAACGAAGAACTTTGCAAACACAATGCTAACCTTCCTATATAATGGAGGGGCCACAGCATTAGACAAGAAGATAATTGGTTTTGAGAAAAACTGTTAGGCTGTTAGTTTTAATATCTTTTTTTTTTTTTTTT
>PVIC010054329.1:0-11593 GCA_004025085.1 Thryonomys swinderianus | reverse complement strand
ATGCCAATGACTAAAGAAAAATGTGCTGAGTAGTTCTTTCTTAAAAAGGGAAACAATTCTTATAAATGATTACATTGCTCCTGTCTCAATAAAAAGTCAAGGCTAACTAAAATATTTAAATATGATTTATTGCAGCCATCCTTGAAATCAGTACAAACTAGGGCTATGGCTAGAAGTGTGTCCAAAGAGACCATAGGTCTGCTCTATCTGTGTAAATCTCAGACAAAACAGAATTCTTCAAAAGCAAACTCTTGGCGCAAAAGAGACGCTGCTCTGTACAGTGCAGGTATGGTACCAGATTGCAGAGTTCTACTTAAAGGTGTCAAGCACCCAACAAGAAGCTTCTCACCCAATATTAGAAGCTTCTCAAGGATAAACAAAGAGCCTAGACAAAATCAAAGGAGAAATTATAAATAGAAATGTTCACAACTCAAAGGACAAAGGGCTGACTTTCTTCATTAACAAAGAAATAGTACAAATAAAAATAAAAACTCAGCCTAAAAGATTAGCCAATAAGAACAGACAAGAAATGTTCACAAGAAATGTTCTCCCTCATTTGTAAGCTTAAAAACACAAATAGAGTGTAGAGGTATGAGTGGTGGTAGAGCTCTTGCCTAGCATGCACAAGGCCCTGGCTTCCATCCCCAGCATCACAATAGTTAAGCAAGCAAATAAACACAAAAACCAACAAGATACCATGTTTTATCTTTCAGTTAACACACACACACATATAACAAAATCTGCAATATGAGTGTTGACAAACATGAGAGTGAACAGGCCTTCTTACATGCTGTTAATAAATATGAAAACTGCTCAGCATGTTTGGCAATCTAGCAGTACTTAAGAGAATGTGTGTATACATGTCTTTTTGTGTGTATGGTTAGTGCTACATTATCATAATTTTTTTTTGAGACAGGGTCTCGCTTTGTAGTTCAGGCTGGCTCTGAGCTCACTATGTAGCCTAGGCAAGCCTCGAACTCAGCAATCCTCCTGTCTCTGCCTCCCGAGTGCTGCGATGACAGGCGTGAGCATTATCATAATTTTATTTCCTGGGCCAGCGATTTAGCTCAGTGCCACCATCCCTGCCTTGCAAGCAAAAGTTCCTGAATTCAATCCTCAATACCGGAAAAATAAAAGTAAAATTTTATTTCCATAAAGAGATTGAAAACAATGTGTGTTAGTAAGGACTGAAAACATAAATACTCACACCGTGGAGAGGGCTGAGGTGCACCTTTGGGGTATAGTATGTGCTGAGCCTATAGAAAGGCTTGTATAGAAAGGCTTTCAGTACCACTGATGAATACTATTCAACCACCAAAAGGAGAGAATTTGCTTTCTGTTGGAAGACAGCATAAGATGTTCAAAACACTTTAAGGAAAAAGTTTCAGAACATAAGGCAAGGATTACTTCATTTTCATAGGAGACACATGTAGGTATAGTATTTGCATAATCTTCATATATATTTATTTATACATACAGAGAAGAAAATGTAAAGCAACACAGGGACATGCCTACTACACAGAGTCACAGGCTCAGTAGAAGGGCTGAGGGTACAGATAAGTTCACCGTGGGCCTTTCACTGTTTTCACAGGTTTTTAAGACACTAGTAGTTTGACAGCTGCTGTAAAAGGGCCCATGAAGATATAAAACTGAGTCGATTTCACATTTTAAAACTCCAGTTAACAAAATTTAATTACATGAAATTATTCGGCAAGAATGTAAAGTGCCATTGACTGGCCCTCTAGAAAAGAGCTGGGAACCACAGCAGGGATTAGTCAGTGTTTTGGAGTAAATTCAGCAGATTTAGCAAACTGAAATGCAGGACTCCTCATTAAATTTAAATTTTAGATAACTGATGTGAATATCTGGGATCTCAAGAGAGATATGTAGACAGATCTGAAATTCAAAGTTAACTGAGCATTCGGTATTTAACTGGCAACACCTCTCTGCACTTCCCAGCCCTAGATATGTTTCAGTCAGTGCCTGGAAATCTTCAGGTTTTCAAGCACCTGCTGCTTCTTCCATTCGGTCGTTCTTTTATAAGACGACTTCTTAAAGAACTATGTGAGATATGTGAGCCATTCCCCCAAGAGAATGGCTACCTATAATTTGTCACCTTGAGACATCTACATGCTCCTGAAAACTTCCATAGTACCAGGTTCAGGATCCTAGTTCTACCTCATGCAAGTTCCACACTTTTATTTTTTAATTATGGTCAGCTCTATAGGTATTCAAGAGAAATGTGTTTTCCCAGTTCTTCCTTAGATATCATTCTAAAAGCAAGTTTCAAAGGATCCAGAGTAGCCAGAACAATGGGGTGAATTTAGCGAACTCATATGAGCTGGTGTCAGGCTGACTGTAAGCTACAGAAGTTTCAAGACTTGCCATGGAAGTGGCAAAAATATATAGGTCTATTAATTTAAAGAATGGAAATAGTCCAGAAATAGGTCCACATATGTATAATGAAATGATTTTTTAAAAATAAGTCTAGATAGTCTTTTCAACAAATGTTACTGGAGCAAGTAGATATGATACGCAAAAAAGTAAATAAAATACTACCAATAATAACAAAAATTGCAAAACTATATGCAAAGAAGACAACGTACAAATATGGTATCAAATGGGTCATAGGCCTAAATGTAAAACCTTAAACAGAAGGAAATTTCTATGGCCTTGGATTAGACAGATTTCTTAGGACAAGGTATAAATCATAAAAGAAAAATTGACAAATTAGATTTCTTTTTTTAATTTTTTTTTTTTTTTTTGAGACAGGGCCTCGCTTTGTAGTTCAGGCTGGCCCTGAGTTCACTATGTAGCCCAGGCAAGCCTCAATCTCAGCAATCCTCCTGTCTCTGCCTCCCAAGTGCTAGGATTCCAGGCGTGAGCCACCATGCCCAGCACTATGGAATGTGGTGCTCATTGCTGGTTGATTGCTGGTGGGCATATGACTCACCACGCCCAGCATTGTTGTATGAGGTTACCGGTATCGAACTCAGGACCTTGTGCTTTCGAGGCAGGCACTGGAACCTCTGAGCTAAATCTCCGCCCAACAAATTAGATTTTATTGATATTAAATCCTGTCTTTTGAAAGATTGTTAAGAAAATGAAAGGCCACAAACTAGAAGAAAATATTTATAAATCACATACTGAATACAGGACATATATGAAAAATATGGAAAACATTCTCTTGAGCAGACAGTTCATCAAAGAGGCCTGGATAGGAAATATCACATGGAAAGACATTTGTCATTAATCATTATAAAATGCAAATTAAAGCCACAACAGGAAACCACTGTGCACTTAGAATAACTAAAACGAAATCGCCAACAACACACCAAGAATGGACAGGACTCAGAAAACTGAGCTTTGACACCAACACGGTGACCCAGCTGTGCTGGCAAGTCATTTACCAGCTTCTTACAGAGTTTAGCATGCATTTACCATGCGACCAAACAATCCTGCTAAACCCCAAGCCCTTATTCAAGAGAAATGGAAACCTCTATTTACTTAAAGTTCTCACTCAAACGTTTATGGGATTTTTACTCAAAATCAACAAAAACTAGAAACAAAGTAGACATCATGGATTGGTGAAAGGATGAACTGTAGTATGTCCATACAAAGTGGAAGTACTTGGTGCCAACAAGAAACAACCACCGATGCACGGACCATGGGGCAAATCTCTAAAGCATAATATCAAGTGGAAAATATACATGTATGATTTATTTATATGATACTTAGAAAAAACCAAAAATCTGGGGACAGAAAACAGACCAGAGGCCACCAGGCAGTGGGGAGTAGATCCACATAAGTCCATGTTCAAGAATAATTGGAGTAGTTGCTAAGCAAGTGTATGTCAAAACTCATAAAAATGACTACTAAAAGCAGTGAATGTCACTGTACATGAATTATACCAAATAAAAAATAATAATGATCCTGGGAATCCTTTATGCAATAGAGGAAGTCAACTGAAAGTTGCAGTTCTGAGGTTTCTGTTTGCTGTTTCTATGTTGTCCTCACTTTCTGAGGTAATGTAGCACATGTCTAAGATCTTTCCTATACTTGTGACTCCATTTTGTTTGAACATTAACCATGAGCTTTGCTCCCCTGATGACACATCGTGGAAATCTGGCCACAGGACTGAACGAATCTTAGACTCCACACATCTCTGCTGTTGTCCATCCAGTCCTGACGAACCATGTGCCACAGGGTCTGTACTTCTGATCACCCCGAGAAAAGAGGGATGCAATACCTCTCCTCTCTTGTGATTACTTCCAATACAGAAACTCTATAATGAGTTCCTTTCAGCCTCAGAAACCCAAAAGGGATTACAAATCCTCTAAGAATCAGATTCATAGGGCCAGAGATTTAGCTCAGTGGTTCCAGTGCCTGCCTCACAAGCGCAAGGTCCCTGGTTCAATCCCCGGTAACCACATAACACAAAACTGGGCATGGTGACTCACATCCACTGGCAATCAGTACCACATACCACAAATGCGGGGCTTGGTGGCTCAAGCCTGTAGTCCCAGCACTAGGGAGGCAGAGGCAGAAGGATGGTTGAGTTCGAGGCTTGCCTGAGCTACATAGTGAGCTCAGGGCCAGCCTGAACTACAAAGTGAGACCCTGTCTCAAAAAAAAACCAAACAGAATCAGATTGGTACAGCACTGAAATTCTGAAGGATGTGCTAGGCTTCAGGAGATCTGAGCAAACAGTAGCAGGCGTATTTCTCTTTCCAAGGGCCTCTCCTTTACTAGTACTGGTGACTGAACCCAGAGTCTTCATACTAAGCTACATCTCCAATGTTTTGGGAGTTGTTTTTGTCTGTTTGTTTGTTTGTTTGTTTTAATTTTTATTGCTGAAAAGGGTGTCACTCAGCTGCCCAAGCAAAGATGGAACCTTCCTTAAGTGTACTGATTTTCTTTCTCAAAGCTTCACTCTTTTTCAAAAACTTTATGCCTCCTCTTTCCCTTTAAGAAAAAAAAAGATCTTAACATCTCACCAACTGGAACCATCCACACAGAACCAGAGCCACAACATCTCGAGGGCTACCCTTTTCCTCCTTGCTCCTCAGTACTCACTCAGGAGCCAAGGAGGCATCCAAGGCGAGGGCAGTACAGTGAGAATAACACCATCCTCGGAGCCACAGCACCTGGGCTCACCTGCACTGAGCTGCACAGTCCCAGATAAATTTCCTTAGCCATAAATGTGACTTGTTCATTTTTATTTTTAAAAAGAGTTTGTCTTAATAGTCCATCTGTGTTGGGGCTTTACAGGAGGCTCTCTTGCATCCTTTGTATTAACAAAAGAGGAAGCGGGTGTTAGGAAAACTACTGCGCTGAGGGTGACCCTGCAGGGTTCCCTTCCACACCCAGAACTCTCCAGCCAGCACTTCTTCCTGATGCACAAAGCTCCCAGAAAACAGACTGTTACCATGGTCCCAAAACATTCTGACCAGTAGGAAATGGAAAATGGTTTGTCCTGAAGACATCACAGAGGCTGAAGTGACCTGAAGAAATCCTGCTGAGTGTCAACCTCAGTGCTCAGCCCTAGCATTTGGGCTGGAGATGCCTGTCAGGATGGGATGGAAGAAGAGAGGGAACAGGAGATTCTTCTGTGTCAAATAAATCAAAGTAACAAAGTCAACCTGTCCACAAACATTTACAAAAACAGCAGAGGGTCATGAACTTCTTCCTTTATAAAGAGTCACATAATAAGTGTTCTTGGCTTTGTGGCCACCCCACACATGACCAGTGCTCAACTCTGTCCAGAACACATAAGCAGCCTAACATGTTCCTTCAATGAATGGATATGGCTGTGCTCAACATAATGTTTGAATATCACATAATGTTCAAGTGTCATAAGAAACTATTCTTATTTTTATTTTTTTCAACTGCTCATGCTTATGTTAAAGCGCTCCTTACCTAGAAGGGAGGGGAAGGAGGTAGATTTATTTTGGCAACCCTTAATTAGTTCATTAAGAAAGTATTTTTAAAAGAAATTTTTATTTGAAATGTAAAAACCAGCACCACTATAAAGATTCTTTGGAAATTATTGTTGCACTTCCCAGAATAGAGCCTGGCACTAGAGGAAATTATTAAGCAAGTGAAATGTCTGCATGCACTTCCTTCCACCGAAGCATGGCCCCTGCTCATGTGCTCCAGCTCTGTTCCAGGGGCCCAGACACCTCCTCAATGGGGACCAAGGCCAGGGATTATTCAACAATGCCTGTGGAGTACCTCTACTGAAACAAGGGAAGGCCTGAACAGTCCCTGTGTGTGTGTGTCCCCCTTCCTTTGCTGGGCTGGGGCAGAGATGCTCTGGCCAGGCGGGTAGAAGCTTCCTCTTACCGACAGGGCTGTAAGCTACACGTCAGGACTGTGGACCAGAGACAGTTCACAAGTCCAAGTAAAAACAATTAGTGTTTCCTTAACACTCCAGAGCGCCAGTCCCCGCTGTCTGCTTTATTCTTATTGTTCCTCACGCCCATCCAGGCAAGGGGACAGAGAAAAGATAACACAAGAAAATCCTTTCGTGGGAGTCTCCGAGGTGCCAGGCACTCTTCTAAGCCACAACCATCTTCAAGATAGACATCAGCCCCCCATCTTCACAGAACACCGGAACCAGCCTTCAGCTCAGGCCTCACTCCTTCTATTCAGAGTTCTGACAAGAAGTAAATCCACACCACCCACCTCGGGCGTCCAAGAATTCCTGGGCTGTGAAGCCAGACACCCCATGAGTGACAAGGACCAACAGCAGATTTCACTGTCTTATTTTTCTTTTCCAATTTCTACAAGCTGGCAGAAAGTTAGGGATGACAAGGGTCCAGTAGGGTCTTCTCCACCCCGAGGATACAGAGGAATCTTCAAGGGAGCAGTGTAAACCAGGCCCGGACCCCATCCTGGGTCAGTGAAGTCAGGGACAAACAGTAGGTCTCAGAAATTTATGCTTGTGAAAGTACAAGCGATTCCAGTATGCAGCCGGAGTCAAGTACCAGTGAAGGTGGAAATACACAAACAGTCCTCTAGGAAACAACCATGCTACAGGACTCTGCTTGGCGCCCAGGCTCCAGCCTGACCACACCACCTCCTGAGCTGCTAAAGAGGTCTAAAAATACAGCTCAGCATGCTGCTTCCTGACTCAAATGTCCTTCAAGACTAGGTTGTCTTCCTGGTCACATGCTTGTGAAATGTGGGCCTAAACAAAGCCAACACAGATGGTAGCATGTCTCATACCATGCTTAAACCAGGAAGCTGGACAGGGCTGGGCTTCAGTCAGCTTCTCAAAGTGAAAAAGGTGATGTAGCCTGAGGGTGCACTGAGAATACCATGTGCAAAATAACATTTTACTATCAAGCAAGCAAGTTGTCTCCCTTTCTAAAAACTGTGACAATGATTTTGACATATTTTTATTTTTGTTTCAAGGGAAAATGTCAAGTTAGATTTTTCTGAGAAATCAGTTATTTGACAAGAAACAAATTGGGAATTTATTTAAAAATTAATACAGTTAGGGGCCGGAGGGTTAGCTCAGTGGTTCCGGCGCCTGCCTAGCAAGCGCAAAGGACCTGAGTTCAATCCCCGGTAACCACATATAATGCTGGGCGTGGAGACACGCCCACCAACAATCAACACCACATACTACAATGCCGGACGTGGTGGCTCACGCCTGAAATCCCAGCACTTGGGAGGCAGAGACAAGAGGATTGCTGAGTTCGAGGCAGCTTGCCTGGGCACCATAGTGAGCTCAGGGCCAGCCTGAACTACAAAGTGAGACCCTGTCCCCAAAAAGCAAAAAAAAAAAAAAAAAAAAAAAAAAAATTAATACAATTAATCTATCATTTTTAAAACATACTATAGTATAACTCATTCTAGTAAAGAGAAAAGATTAACTGTTCACTGGAAGAAATAAGATGCTTTAAAATTCACTCTTGCATACTTCTTTATACTTGTTGGAAAAACGTCATAATATTCTTACTTGTAGTTGTCTCATTTCTATAAATAAGCAGTACTAATCCATTTTAGAGATGTGAACACTGAGATTCAGAGAGACAGTCAATAACTCTCTCAAGGTCACAAAGGGTTAATAGAAAATCCAGAGAGGGGGCAATGCCTGCTGAAGTTGCAGCTGGTGGTCAACATTTTGCACATAGTACAGTGTGTGTGTGTGTGTGTGTGTGTGTGTGTGTGTGTGTGTGTGTGTGTGTGTGTAAAAAGTCCAATAGAAAAGACTGTTATGCAAAGAAGTAGATTTCTTTTTTGCTGTTTGTGAAAAAATCTCAATCAAAACTGAGTTCATTTAAAGCAGAACCATGGTTTCAAGTTAGCATATTTTACCAGAAAAGAAGATTATAGAATCAGCTTGATGAGTAACATTAACTGGCATAAAAAGCAGCTCTGCAAGCCGTCATTCTTCCTCCAAGTTCAGAAATTGACAAATTTTTTAATTGACACATTTTTATTATAATTTCAAAGGGTAAGATCCTTAGGGAACATGTAATGAAAAAACAAACAAGATAGCTGCTTGAATACTGAACAAAGAAGCACTTCATTAAAATAAAATAAGTCCCACAAAGAGGTAGTACAATTAAAATAATTCCTACGTTTGATGGCAGGAATCAAGAGAAGAGAGGAGTTTCTTTCTGTCTCACACACCCACAAAAGAAGAGCTGGCCCAGCAGCTGCCACTCAGAGGCCTGCCTATCCTCAACAGAAGCAGGAAGAGCCAGAGCAGCCGGGGCTTTTTAAAAGGTGAAGGTTTTCAAATCGACCATAAATAATTTATAATTCACTTATTTAGAGCCCATTTGTTTTCTCCAGACAAGGTAAGTTCAGCAATTCTGGAATTTTCCCAGCTTGAAAGGACAATTTACCCAGACAGGACGCTGGACCAGAGGTGCCAAGGAAGCAATGGGGTGAACATCCCCAGCATAAGAAGAGGGAGATAGGACAGGTTGCCGGATCTTCTATCAGTTGGCCTAGATGAGTGAGTGGCCTTTAAAGCTGTCATCAGTCAAGTGTCAAAAAATGGTGCTGCCGCCTTCACGACACAGGCAGAAACCAGACCCAGTCACCTCTGATCCCCCCTGTCACGGCAGGTGTGAAGTTAGACCTGCAGGACCTTCTGTTCCCAGGGCCTGAGAGTCTCAGCCCTTGCAGACCGGAGAAGCTCCAGGGAAAGCCAGAAACAGCCTTCCTCCACTTGAACCCCAATTAGTGATTCATGACTGTCTTGCATTTCTTCACACAAAATGGAACTCCAGAGTGTATAATATTGCCTCTGTTGGCGGTGGAGTGGTGACACTCTGCTTGTCTCTTCACACATAAGTAAAGTTCTATTTCCAATCTACCCCATGAGCTTTCCGTTCTATTTTAGCAACTGCAACATCAGGGACCCCTACCATCCCTCCTCTACTTGAATATATGTAGGTTTTTGTTGTCTTTGTTTTGTTTTGTCTTCCCTCTCATACTTCTCTATTGAGATTCCCTTTAGGGGAATTGCTTGCTGCTGTGTTTTCTGTTCCCACAGAAAAAAAGAACTTCAAGTCTTACTGGAGGCTCATGAAAGATTAAATTAATCAGGAATCAATTTTTTATGGGCTGTGAGCTCTCATAAGCCCATGCACTCTTCTCAATAACCAAATCCTATCAGGTTCTAAATTCGCTAAGTCTTCCCATTAACACACACACTTGCCCAGATCTCAAGACCCAGCACAGCCCTCCTCGGGTGGGCAGTGTCCACCCTGCTAAGCTGGCCCAGGGTGGGAGGCACCCACAAAACCCAACCTGTTCCGAACCAGTTGCTCCTGCAACATTTATGTATTAGTTCATGACCATTCCAATAAATTACCTTATAGATCAAATCACTACTTAGGACAAAGCAAATTATTTACGCTTCTCTATCAGTCATTTTTGGGGAGCACCAAAGAGCTCTTTCTCTTTCGTGATGATTTCTTAAATCCAATTTTGGAGTCAACCAAAAACCTCTCAGAGTTATGTTGAGTTCTCCCTTCCCACCCTTCCTCTTCATTTGCCTGCACTGACCCTAGCTCTCACCTTTGTCCTCCTGTCTGCCCCTCCCCGTGCCCTGGGGCCAAATAAACTATTTCTCTCTAGAGAAAAACATTCATGCATATAAATGTATCAGCGATGTGTTAGGGAGCATTCGGGCAACTCAGGCTGCAGGAGAAATGAGTCTGAATCCATTCTCTGACGTTTAATTAGTAACTATTCTCATTTTTGCAAATCAAGCCCTTGCTCTAACCGGTAGGATGGCTCTACCACCATGTCGCCCAAAGAGCTGCCGTACTCCAAACCTATGCCTGGTGCCCGTCCCCATAGTCGCCACCGTCGTCATCAACATCATTTCCCACAAAAGAACTGAAGCTTATCGAGGCCAGTTAATAATGGAGAACACAACCCTGAAAAGAGAGATTCAGGCTCATCGTTTGCCATCGAAGGAAAGAGTTTCTAGGTAAACTTCAAGAACTCTGTCAACATTAAGCTTTTTAATCCCACTTAACATTGTTTTTAAAAAGTAAGCACTGTCATACAAAGGGCAGCCTTTTTTTCTTTCTTTTGAAAGAAGGACTCATTTGAGCAATGTCAAAGTGACTCTTCAGACATTATACCAAATTTATGTGGAAACAAACCCGTCCCCCCAAATTTAAAGGGGGAAAGCATGTGACCCCAAGTAATTCTAGGTTCACGTGGTTTAATTCAGTCAATTTAGGTCGGTTCGCCCCACACACACACACACACACACACACACATACACACACGGTAGAGCTGAGGCTGAGCGTGTGTGACCCGCACACACGACCCTAACAATTAGCCCCCTGAAAACGTTACGAAGGTTTCACTGAACTTTAACGTACTTGTAAAAGCCTCCTTTACGATTATCTTCCAAATTCTCCTGGAAATCCCAAAATTAAGGGCGCCTGGAGCTACCTTTCTTCCCTCCCACCGCACGCTTCCCGGAGTCCTTCCCACGCCCAGGCTGCCGCCCCAGGCGTGCGCCCCAGGATATCCGGCCACGGAGGTGAAGCTGCTAGGACCGGCTATTGCCCCCCGGGACGCTTCGGTTGACTCAAAGCGCATCCAACGCTTACAAAGGGCCGGTAGGCGGAGCGAAGGCAGAGCCCTTTGCTTTCCGGCGGCTTTACCAGAGCCCGGGAACCTGGCATGGGGCCCAGTCACTCGCCTCCACATCTTGCACCCTTGACACAGTTGGGGTCCAGGGGACGAGAGGGGGAAGCTGCATCCTGAGCACCGGTCAGGGGCGCTGGAGCCCGCTTTTGTGCGCGGCATCCCCGCGTGCACCGCGCCGGCCTCCGGCTGAGGAGGCTCCACCGGGCAGGAAGGGCGCACCCCTCGCCGGCCTGCGGTAGCGCCTGGAGTGCACGGCCGGGGTGGCTGCGGGCCCCAGAACCCGGGCTGACATCACCCGGGCACTAGGATGGGCAAGGTTAGCGGCACCTCCACGGTCGGCCTGGAGGTCTGCGTTCTCGCTGTGGCGAGGCCGGAGCCACCCGCTTCCTCAAGTGGCAAGAGCTGGAGTCAAACGCTCCAGGGACGCTCCTAGCGGCGGCCGGGGAGGCTG
>PVIC010054328.1:0-11577 GCA_004025085.1 Thryonomys swinderianus | reverse complement strand
TTTGTAATGTCTATTGATCCTTAGTTTATAAAAATGTCTTTGGCATTGTGGGGAATCACTGCTTATCCTGACAACCAGTTTGCTTTAGGTTTTAGGTACCCAGGCTTTTAAATGGACTGGTGGAATATTCTCTGGAATGTTCTCTCTTCCAAGGGTTTCACATTTAACAACACAAAATATGTTAAAATAATAGGCCTCCATGACATAAACCCGAAACAGAGGGAGGAAACCCAACTCCTCTATTCTTATCTCCCTCCTGCTGACTACAGAGATCTCAAAACAGCAGGGAGGCATAAATGAAATTTATCACTAGGTAAGCCTTCCAAAAGACTAGGAGAGTGGCAGTGCCTTTCTTTATTCGATGGTATTTTCTATAGGATAAGGTAAATATCCTGGACTCTAGATCACACATTTTTCTCTTGGTGAGCATAGAGTAGAAAGACAGCAAAGCATGCAGCAGCGCACAAATGTGTACTGAAATTTTATAAAATGTCCACTGACCTTTTGGATGTCTTCATGCTGTTTAAGACTCTACTGACCTACAGGCAATAGCTGTGCATAAATGCCTCACTTCTACTGGGAATTCAGGATTGTGGTTTTGCCTCTAGCTTCTCTCTTTGCCTCCTTTCTGCAAGCAGCCATGTTCTGCAGCAAGACCCCAAGTGCTGAGCCCACAGGGAACATGTGGAAGTAGCCTCTCTGCCTGGTCTGGCTCTGCACTGCTGTTTGCTTGCAAACATTTACTTACCAGGAAATGTAGAGTCAGCTCTGCTCCTGTTTCACTTAATTTTCTTCACCCCATGCAATTGGTTTTTTCTTCTGCTGCCCCAGCTGTTCTTGCTTTTCCCAGGGTGGTAGAGTCCACCCCAGCTGCAATCTGTGCTTCCTTCAAAGTTCCTTAGTTGCCTACTTGACCTCAGCTGCCCTGTCTAGATTTTTCATTTCCTGAGCCTTCCAGCAACATTAAAAACAGTGCGATAGCAGCTGCAGTAACAGCAGCTGACTCTGACACTAACAGAGACAGTGGTATGATGCGAACTCAGGAGACGGAGCTAGATTCAAATTTGGCCCAAGTTGCCATTACATGGGCAGGTGGCTTAGCCCTTCTGAGCTCTGGTTATTTCATTTGTAAAGAGGGATACTGTGAATCTGTTGGAAGGTTTGAAAAAATTAACACATCCAATTTCCAGCATATTTTAGGCTCTTCATGCAGTGGATTTCATGTCTGGAATTCATGTGTGCCTCCCTTCTTGAAAGTGTGCTCTGCTTCTTCAGTCAGTCTGCAAAAGTACACACTAAGAACAGCCCTTCCTGTGGAGTCATAAAGTGAGGATGCAAACATGAAAAAAGGAAAGAACTAGCCAGACCTTAAACGATATTTGAAGATAACTAAGATTTCTATGGACAAGTAAAATAAATAAGAATGCAGAAGAAAATTTCTGTATTAATGTGAAAGACAATGTGCTACAGGAGTTTGGAATAATCACGAAAGATGTCATGGAAAGATGTGATTTACTGCATTTTCAAGGTCACTGGCATATGGAAAAAAGAGCCTCAGAGATAGAAAGACTAATGCCACAAGGGGTAAATAATAAGGGGCAAGAAAAAAACTGATGGTTAACAAAAAGGAAAACAAAGGAAAAGGAAACAAAGGTTTTGTATATAGGGGTGGGGGTTGTAGGGTGGTTAGGGGAAGGGAAAAGTGAGAATTAAGTTATGTCATATACTGATTCAAATTTTAAATTGTGGAGTGTAATTGTGATATGTATATATAGTACCAATAAATTAAATTAAATTAAATTTAAAAAGATGCAAATTATTTTTAAAAAAAGATTAATTCCACAGAACCAAGACCATGCAGGTGAGTGTGAACGCTGTGGTTTTGGTTGGTGCAGAGAGTTGGTTCTGTAACAGTAGAACGATAAGATGACAAGAGATGTTGGGGTTGGGAGTCCTTCCTGGACTTATTAGATAAAAAACGTGAAGGTGCCCAGTTAGATATGAATTTTAGATAAGCGATGAATAATATTTTGGGATAAGAATACCCAATTCTGTGTTGGCCATATGCAGACTAACAATTATTTATAGTATATCTGAAATTCCAATGCATCTGAGGATGCCACATTTAACTCACATTTCGTCCAGACTTAAACATCAAGCCAAAGATTCTGCCCTTGAGTTTGCATCACAGAAAGTTTTAAAGATAGGAGCGAACTGATGAATAAAGCATTTTAACAGAGAGCAGCTTGATAAAATGCCAGAATGGCTTGGGGAGAGAGCTTTGAGTCAGGGAGATTGGCTCTCTAGCATTCGTCCCTCCTTTCAACTCCTGGTCTCATGTGTCCGTACATACCCGGAGAGAGAGAAATCTGATAGCTCACTAGGCAAAGATACATTTGTTCTTTCTACAACATAGGGAATTATGGAATCTGAAGGCCCTGGCTGACAGCTTAGTTCCTAACACACTTCATTCTAATGAGTGTTAAAGCATGCTCCTAGGACTATGAACCCCACCCACAAGGCGCTGGCATCAGGAGCTCGTCCTACGTCAGCCGTGGAGGGACCACAAACAGCTCTTTCTAGCACGCTTCTGTCAGACAATCTTAGCGATGTGCATGTTTTCTGAAATACGGTTGTGTTTTTATTTATAGGCCACAAAGATAAAGAAAAAAATTAAATAGTGGAGATTTTCCTGGCTGTTTCCTAAGAAAAACTTAGAAAACATTGGGGCATTCATTTTACTCGTTTTTAGAGATTTATCTTGTTGCCAATTAAAATTGTTTCCATATTGAACGCTTGTTTACTGTCTCAGTAGAAGAAAACCATTTTTCCTAAGTAAAAGAATTTTTAAGTTTATGGTTTTAGAACAATATTTAAAATGCTTTTTTTTGCTTTTTATCTAATTTTATCAAATCTGCCATGTTTGTTCTAACTTCCTTTAAAACGCCTAATAAAAGCCAGTAATACTGCCCATCTTACTGATGATTTTGTTCTATTTTTCCCTAAATATTTTTGCTGAAAGAAAAGAAATCTAGGTAACTCTTCCAACCTGAAATTGATTTTCGAAGTTTCCAGACTTTTATTTTAAAATAAGTGTTTTTATTTTACCAATACTTCAGAAGATACTAAAATGGTTATTTGCTAATACCAGTGTTCACTTTCATCATCTGATGCAAGGAAATGGAAATACCAGCTGTTCTGCAGTTTCCATCAGCTGAGATTTTATTTTCAAATGTTTTAATGGTCCTATGGGGCATATACCTAAATTGTACATTTTTAAGAAGTGCAGGTGACTCTTTAAAATTGCTGATAAGCCTTTTTGGTGTGAAGAGTTTGGGATAGTAGGTGAAAAATTGCTTTCTAGTTTATAATGTCTTCAAATATAAGGCACACTTCATATATTACCCCAAAGAGATATGATTATGTCACTACTTGTTTAATTTTCCAAAGGTGATATTCTTTCATAGAACTAGGACAGTCAAGTAAATCATCCTCAAACAACAGAAAACGCATCCATTTGATTCTCTGGGTGAAAGTCAACCTAGGAGACTTGATCAGCAAAGTATTGCATGCAAAGCTTCTAATGATTCATTCTAGAGGAGGAACCTAGGATCTGTTCCATGAATTCAGAATGTTAGACCTAAAACACCAATAACACAAGGTTTTCAAGATGTTGATGTAAGTCCCACTGCTGTCGCGATTTGTCTGTGAAACACTGGTGAAGTGACTGCTCAGCTGGCTCATGCACGTCTCCCAGACTTTGTGCTCTGAATTCAGGAATTAGGGACTTGGTGACCGAAATCAGTGGAAAGATATGTGCTAAGCATCATTTTCAATTTCAGTGGAAACTTTTGCTCCTTAGTTGGAATTGCATCATTCTTTGTATAGCCAGAATCCTTATCTTGCAGCTACTGAAAAAAATTCTTGAGGATTATGCAAATGAATTCAAGTTAGGAAAGCCTGCTTTTCTACCAAACCCTTTGTCTGATCATGTGGGTTCATCTTGGAAAAATTTTTAAAAATGCCTTTCACACTTTTGACCTTCACTCCAATTTAATTGTCTCACTGGTGTTGGGTTGGTTTTTCCCAAAGTCAAATGCCCTTCATGTTACTCTCACTGTCTTTCTTCCTTCCTTTGATGGAAGAAGATAATACTCAGGAATGCCAGAGCAAATGAACACAAGAATTACTCAAGTATGGATTCCCATGAAAGCTAAAGCCAAAAGAAAGTAAAGAAAAACAGAGGTACATGAGAGCTCATTTTCAGCTTTTTCCCGAATTCCCTTCTCATTCGGACTTAAGGGACACTGCTTATTTCTATGACAGCCTGACTTTTGTTCTCCTGGCTTCTGTTTCCTTTATCATTCCCTTAAAAATATATAGTGATATATATTATATAAACTTTCTGCTAGGCTTATTAGAAACTCAGTTTGTTGAAGCAAATACTGAAGAAAAGCTCTCGTTTAGCTTAGGGGTAAGGAGCTCAGCATTTCCTTTCAAGAAGAAAAGGTTTTGAAGGTCCACTTTCTGATACCTTCTTATATAATGTGGGATAATTGAGTCTTTTTAAAAATAGACTTAATGCCCTTTGCCTGAGGCTGTCAGAAAGACTATTTTTTAAAAGATGAGTTAGACTTTTTAATACATATTAAAAAAATATATATACTATATATATAGATACGGTTTTCATATATATATCCATATATATAGTTTATATATATCTATATATAAATTATATATATATTATATATTATATATACTATAAATTAAAGGTCCTTGGGAGAAATCAAGTTAACAAACTATTTTCCCCCTGATAGATGACCCATTGAAATGATTGCGATACACATTTTACATGATTGAGAATTCTATGAATTGTTGCATTTCTTTTTTGGGTTTCTAAATTTTCCAGTCGTCAGAATGCACTGGGAGAGTATTTTCAAGAAAACACACCACCAAACTAGTGAGCTCAGTCTGCTCAGTTTGAGCCAGAGTGCTTCCTGATCTGGCCAGGAAGTCTGTCACATTATCTTTAAAAGTAAGTGCTATGGATTCACAGGACAGTTGTTATCAAAGATGAAGTTCATTGTGTCCTATTTGCATCTAGGGAAGCAGTGTGGTGTTGGACTAGGGAGGATAGTCGTTCTCTGAGGAGAACAAGCTGAAGCTCAGGGTGGAGAGCCATAAGGACGGTAGGAAGTGATAAGAAACCTTCCACTGTGGAAACCAAATAAGAGTCTGAATACACTGAAGAACCTGCAGGAGCCCAGAGGGATGTTTGAAGCGTATGGAAGGATGGAGCTGTCCAAGGAAGGTAGCACCCTGGGATGCCAACAGTCTTTCTCTTCAATTTGACATTAAAAATGTGCTAAAGTAAGCCTCATATTTTTGTAAAATAACCCTTAAAAGTTTAAGAATCTTCTCTTTAGATTATTCCTTTTTTTAAATGTAGGAAATATTGTTGTTACAAATGAATATATAAATATTTTAACACTTTAAAAGCTACTAGAACCCATTTAAATGATTACTTGTCAAATGAGCGCTTTTCTGGTCTCTAGATTGCTTTTACAGTCTAAATGAAAGGATTCCTGTATTAATTCCCTTCTGTGAAAACAGCATCCAAGTGTTTTACTTACTGAAGAATGTAGTGCAATAGAATCTGCCAGTTAACATCACTCCTCGAACTAATGCACAGATTGGAGCTACTGGAACAAAGGTATCATGTGATTTTTTCATTTATTATTTTGGCACAAAGTGCTGTTTACAGTGTTGGGAAGCGACATGTAACCCAGTGTACTATGATTCCTAAAATAAAAATTATTAGCATAAAAAAAAGTTAGAATGCGATTTTCTGTGCTCCAAATAAAAGCAAGAAAATGCAGTCTGAAATCCTTCCAACAGAGGGCTCTATGGGTTTGATATAGAGCAAGAAAGAAAGCGAGAAAAAAAATGACTGGGGTTTAGGTTGCTATAGTAAATTCTGTATTATGCTTAAAAATAGAACAGATAAAAATGGAGTCAGTGGAGTTGAACTGGAAAAATCACCCAAAGATGAAATGTAAGATCTGCTCTTACAAGACAGAATTTCATAACTCTTTGAATTGATGTCCTTTTCAAAAGACAAAATATATTTTACCATCTATAAATAAGAAAGCAAATTAGAAATAATCCACACCTTAAAGTACTATTAATATTACCTAATTCAGTTGCATTTTTAAAAGGAAAAATGAGCTACTTTCAACATTCTCTTTTTGCAGACATTGGAGCTTTACCCTTGGCAAATAATTTACTGTTGCGATAAGTCGATATGTTATGTACATAAGTGCATGGTAAATATTTAAAACACAAAATATATGTTTGCATGCATGCACAGTGCAAAATGTTACTAAGATATTTTATGGAAGTAAATGATACTGTTTAAATAGATGAAGTACAAAAGCATAAGAATAAACTAAACTGAAATGTATTTCTCTATTTTATGCATAGAATGCAGCTTACTTCCTTCTGTGAGGCCTAGCTTTTAAATTCTGTTTCAGACTAGAGATGTTTACAATATGTACATTCAAGTAAGGTGAACACACTAAAGTAATCATTCTTTTAGACTCCAGATCTTTGTCTTTTGATTTTAAAGATTGCCTTATTGCCTTGATTCTCTTCCAGTGTTCTTTGACATGCAGGGACTCATTACATTCTATGAACAGACAGGTTTTTCAAATTTTAACCTATCTTATTATGTTAAGCTGAAAATTTTTATTTCATCTGACATGTGAATGCTTTAAGAAATAACCAATATTCTATTTAAATAAATAATTTTGAAGTTTTATATATCTCTTAAAATACATTCAAAATTTTAAAATTACCATTTTAAAATTACCATTTTAAAATTACCTCTAAATGTCATTTAAAAACATTAGCATTTTAATAAATGCTGATGTTTACTACCAAAATGTTTCCTTATAGACCTGGAATGAAAATGCAGATTGTAACTTTATATTCTGGACAAGACATTCTCAAGTAAATAGATGGCATTTAATAATTGTATATTTATACAATATTAATATATTGTGCATTTGTAATGTCTCTTGTGAAATATACAATTATTAATAGTATAACTTTTACCTGCTAAAATTTTACTCTGTATGATATTTGATTTGATTTAATAGTAATAAAGAAAAATCTGTTTTGAATAATATGCTCATAACGTACATCATCATTGTTATCAAATAAATAAAATTTGGTTTGGTTACCTATAAAATAATTTTCAATACTTTCTTGACATATAGAACATCTCACAAGGCAGAGTACAGTTGTATCCTGGTTATTCATATGGTTTTAATCACCAATTCTTATAATTCCTCATGTCTTTGTTTTCTTTTTTTTTGTATCTTTGAGAGAGAGAGACTTCTAATAAGATCTAAATAATATTCAAGTCAAAATACTAATGGGTCTTTCAGACATTTTACAAATAAATAGAGACTATTTTAACATGGTTTTCACTGAGGAAAAATATATTTTCTCATTTTTGTTTTGTTTTCTTTAAAAGAAACAGAAATTATGACTTTCAATGGACTTCCTAATAGAGGTTCATTTAGCATCAGATAACTTTACCTTCATAGTGCTGTTTCAGTTGTAAAATTTTACATGTATTTCTTGTATTCTTACATGGAAATCCTTCTGAATATTTCCCTTTTCTTGTATATGGAGAATTATTTTATTTGTTTACTTTTACTTGTCATCACTAAGCTTAGACACAGTGCTGTGTGTTTTGGTCAAGAACCGAAAGTACAGAGGACAGAATATATATGGAGCAGATTTAGACAATAGCTTTTGCTAAAATGATTGCTCTCTATACAGTGATGAAGTCCAGGCATTTAGTGTTTTGTCCAGGGTTTGGAGGACATTCATTTATGTTCTGTTTTTTTTTAAAGCAATGATTATACTGTAGACCATATGAAACACCAAATAAAAATATTGTAGCCATATTTAGACTAAATTTTGATTAAAATTAACAATGACCTATATGTAAGTGTACTTTTGTATAATGGCAGCAACATGAATCTATAGGTGAGATTTTAAAAATGAGTCTTAAGAGATATTCTCTATCATGTTTATACCAAGGCATAGAAAGCATCATTTAAATCTGTGAGTACTGCTTTTATAGTTAATTGGAAAAACAAACAGCAAAAAACCAATAATATTTCCTACAACCACACACAAAGCTAATGGTTTACTTTGCGCACCTGCCAGTTTGGGTTGCTATTAAAGCCACCCTGGAAATTTTCCTTTCTTTGTGCAATATTTTATGCGTTGCTTTTCTTCAGGGAAGATTGTTTCTGCCTGCACTTTATTCCTGAACCCACATTCATTCAAAATGGATTGCCAGACTTAAACGCTCTATCTAGTGCTGCTGCTAATAACGCCCCTCCCCCATCCTAGCTCCTGCCCCATCCTCCCCTAGCGATCCCTCTCTTCTCTTCTCCTGTCTTCTCCTGTCCTTCCTGTCCTCTCTGTTTTCCTTTCGAGCCCAGTAGCACTCCCCCCACTCTCTCACACACATAACCAGAAGCACCATTGGCCCATTGTCAACAAAGAATGCACAATGGTGAAGTACTCAGCAACAATTTTGGTGCTGTTTTGTCTTGCATGTTCCGGAATTATTCTGAAATGGATAAATAATTGTGCCCTAAGCTGTCCCCTTTTCTCTATGCTGATATTTAGAACAAAACTCTCATGTGAAGGGGCAGCCTCAGGACGGCAGTGACTGGAATGTTTTCAGAGAACAAATGTGAGCCTCCATGGCTCCCTTTCTTTTTAATAACATTAGCACCATATAGATTTAATAATGGGGTGATGGAAAACATTTTGATGAAGGGGCAGATTCTCTGATCTGCCAAGGAGAGCATCTGATTTGCTTATGTACCAATTAATTATTGAAGCAACTGATAATAGCTGGCGAGTGCTCTTCCTTCCTGAGAAAGGATGGCAGTTTGGTATGTGTGCAAGCATGTGTGTGCATGTCTATGTATGCGCATGCGCATGTTTTGGGGTCCGTTTTTATACATGTGGAGATATTGCTTAAAAGAGAATTTGATGAGAAATTTCCTCATTTGGACCTTGAAATTACTGAGACATTTTCTGTCTGTGTGTGAATACCCGGACAGGAACATCTCGATGAACTAAGAATGCAATCTTTTTTCTTTTCTCTTTTAATTTGCTCTTACCCCACACTACTTCAATGGGCCTTACATTGCCTTTATGTTTAATTGCTATTTCTAGTGTGTGTTTTATTAGCACCTTTTCTGTTGTATAGCACACTCACTGATATGCCATAGATCTATGGTGAACGAAGATACGGTTTTGCTTCGTTTTCCAATAAACACTGTTCTGTTGTCTCTATATCTGGACCTTATTTAACTTGGCTCGTTTGAGGAGATTTACCTCATATATTAAGATTTTGACTCATCTTTTTCTGCCAGAGTCTGGGACTCCTAAAGTTTTAAGGTAGAAGGAAGACAGATTCTTGGGTTATTGTAAAATTTGTTGCTTTGTATTATGACAATAACGTTCATGTGCCTGACATCCTCATAATAATATTAAGCTCTATTTTTTAGTGTGATGTACTTTATACATTTGTATAAATGTCACAGCCTGTAATCACTTCCTTTGTCATCGACAATTAATCTAAAAAAATCGAATAATTCACTGCCCCTTGCCATTTACATATCGTCTGCTGCCATCTGCTCTTCTCAGCAGCAGTAAATGATGGGTAATTAACTCAGTGCCTTTGTCTTTCCCTTGCTGAATGTCTGACACATATAGATTTTCCTCTCTGTGCGTGTGCGTGTGTATATGTGCATGTAAGAGGAAGAGGGAGGCGATGCGAGAGGGAAATGCAAAGAAGAGTGAATGGTATTACAAATGCAAGTCAGTGCAAGATAATCACAGAAGAAAGACCTTAAGATAACTGAGCCAGAGCAGTGCCCGTATCTCGTGACTTATGTCTTCTCAAGGCAAAAGGAGGACTTGCTGGTGGAACAATGTCTGACTTGCACAAGCGAGAAGTGATTTTCTAAAACCTTGAAGGTCAAGGTTGCACTGCAAAATCTGGTTAAGTCTCTGTAAATTATCCTATCTTCCAGGGCATAGAGAAGGATCATGGAAATGAGACCAAATGTGTGGTACCTTCAATCCACAGAAATGTTTCTTTGACTGCTGAACCAGAAGCTAGATGCTGTTTCAGGAAATGGTTATAAAAAGGACATTTTAGGTGATCTCAACTTGTTCCCCATTTCTAAAAAAAATAGAAAAGATCAAGGAAAACTTACAAGAACTTAAAAACTGGAGAATATGTATAAATGCTAATTTTAAAAGGAAATAACATCCCTATTTTGGCTTTCCCAAATTTCTTTGCATCCTAAGTATTGTATGATGTCCTACCATTCTGAAGATTTTATATGCATTACTCATGAGTTTATTTTTTGAAACACTTCTAACATTATTTGAAAGATGGGTAATTTGGTAATATTAAAAGAAAAATAATTAAAGATAAAATTTAAAGGAAAATCAGAGTCTAGTTTGCTAAAACATGGCTAATATGCTAAATTGAGATACAGTAAAGTACCAGAAACCTGCCATAATCTTTTCACATTGAATTAATAAACTTTTCCCTAAAATATATATTTTTATCTATGCACACATATTCCAACATGTTTCATTCACTCACTTAATCTAATAATAATATATAGGTTTATAATATCTTAATTAAAATGGCCAGCTATCTGTATTGGTCAGTTCTTTAAGAATTTTAACATTAAATATTCTCAAAATTTAAAGGTTTTTTTTTTTAACTCACTTGAGGAGAATGATCAGTGTAAGAGTCACAGAAAACTTTCATGCTTATTTTGCTGAGTAAGGGATACCTTGATCATGAAATCTTAGCTATGTGCCTCAGCTTTGCTGTCTGCACAATGGCTATGAAATATTTCATAGCCATTAATCATGTTTCAGCATCTATTACCACGGGACTTCTGAAGGTTAAATGACGTGTTCATAATAATAAACCAACTGGACATCAGTAGAAGGCCACTGAATTGTCTTATTACATTTTGTACATTGGTCTAAAATGACATGCAAAGCTGATTTTATGCATGTGTTATGTGATAAAATGGTTAAACTTTACATAATGAACTAAATCACTTATATAAGAAAAGAACACTATAAATGTAAAAGAGAAACCTCAGACTCCATCTCTCATGGCTTTCGTTAACTGTATGAAGTATATACACATTATGAAACTATTTAAATTTCATGAAGTTTTTAAGACTTACAGGTAAATTTGTCAGCATCTAATTGAGTGAGAGATTCTTGAAAGCTTTCATTGCAATTGTTAATCCAACATCATTGTTCTCACAGGCTGTTACGTGACCCAACAGGCTGGGAGAACAATATTGCTGAACATAATTGGCATATGTCAGCAAAATATAATTAGTAACAAGCTTCTTTCTGAAATGCTCTTTTTGTTGGTTTAAAAAGTTGAAGATTTCCTGTTGGATTAAATTATAGCTTGGATTTCTCTCTCAT
>PVIC010054327.1:0-11590 GCA_004025085.1 Thryonomys swinderianus | reverse complement strand
ATATATATATATATATATATATAATTAGCCATTGCTAATCAAACTTTTAAAAAGCCATCGCATTATCAAAATGACTTTTTTTTTTTTTGAGACAGGGTCTTGCTGTGCAGTTTAGCCTGGCCCTGAGCTCACTATGTAGCCCAGGCAAACATCAAACTCAGCAATTCTCCTGTCTCTGCCTCCCGAATACTGGGATTACAGGCATGAGCCACCACACCCAGCACTGTGGTATGTGGTATTGATTGCTGGTGGGCGTGAGTCACCACACCCAGCATTGTATGTGGTTATGGGGGATCCAACTCAGGACCATTGCACTTGCAAGACAGGCGCCAGAACCACTGAACTAAATCTCCGGCCCCAAAAATAACTTTTGACAAAAGGCAATATAAAATTCTCAAAGTTAACCATAAAGTTATATGATCTAGTAATTTTATTCCTATGTGTATTTCTGAGAAGTGAAAACGTGTCTATAAAAAAACTTGTGCATGAATACAGTAGCATTATTCAAAATAGCTAAAATATAGTCATTGGTTTGTCAACCAATGACTGAATAAACAAAATACGGCCTTTGAGTATGATGGAATACTGGCTGTATGAAGGGATAAAACAGAGATAAATTCTACATCTACAGTACAGATCAATCTTGAGAAGATTACTAAGTGAAAGGTACTAGTCACAAAGGATAAGTTACTACTTGGTTTCATTTCATGAGATGTACAAAATGAGCAAATCCAGAGCTGGGCATGGTGCAGCAGGCCTGTAATTCTAGCACTCAGGCAGCTGAGGCAGGAAGAATGAGCAAGTTTGAGGCCGCCTGGGCTACACAGTGAGTTCAAGGCAGACTGCACTATAGGTGAGACCCTGTCTCAAACAAAACAAAGTCTTCTTTCAGGCCAACATAGAAACAGGTGGAGGCTCAGGTGTGTTCAAGATTTCACTTTCACCTGCAACCCGCCATCACATCAGAGGAAGGCATTGCTGCCAGAAGAGTAATAAGACACCAATACTGCTTTACAGGGTATGCTGAAGACAGCCCTCATGCACAACAGCCTAGCACATGGAATTCCCTAACCTGTCAAAGCTTTAGACAAGTGCCAAGCCCATCTTTGTGTGCTAGCATCCAACTGTGATGGCCCAGGTATGCAAAGTAAATGGAGGCCCTTTGTGATGAGCAACAAATCAACTTAATTAAGGTTGATGACAAGAAACTAATGGAATGGGTAGGCCTCTGTAAAACTGACAAAGAGGGGAAACCCTGTAAAGTGGGTGGTTGTGGGTTGTGTGATGAAAGCCTATGGCAAAGGATACTTTAAATGCAAGAAATGAAGAATGCAAATTTTGGCTCAGAAACAAAGCAAAACAAAACACCAACCCCCTCCAAATAAAATAACAATAAATCACAAACAAACAAGGCAAATCCATAGACACAGAACAGAATGGTGGGCTAGAAGGACTGAAAAGTGACTGCTAATGAATATGAGAAACACGAGATTTCTTTTTGGTATGAAGAAAATGTTGATACTGGTAAGGCTGAACTACTCTGTGAATACACTAATTACACTATAGCTGGGTGAACTACATGACATACAAATTACATTTCAATTAAAAATGTTATCAAATAGAAACAAGTCAGCCCCTGTCTTTGGTGGGCAACTGACCCAGAACATGCTTACTGTCCTCAGGTTGGCCCCGCAGTCAGTGTGCCTTACCTTGCTCCTTCTCAGACGTCTCTGAGGTCTCCATTTCACTCTGGTCTGCTCCTTTTCCAGTATCTGAATCTTTTACCTTGCCTTTCTCAGAGTCAGGCTCTGTTTTTAATTTTTTAGGACTTTGTGGACTTTTTCTTCTATCTGAATCATCCATATTTTCATCCATATTACTTTTGACTAAAAAGAACCATGTATATAGCAATTATAGATATTTCCAGTATCAGAAATTTACTTTAATATATCTACTTTAGTGGAAATGATCAAGTATTTTCAAGTAAGTAAATTTTAATTGTTTTTCAGCTAAATAAAAAAACTAGAGGTACCTCATACTTTCTTGTTTTGTTTTTTTTTTTTTGAGACAAGGTCTCGCTTTGTAGTTCAGGCTAGTCTTGAGCTCACTATGTAGCCCAGGCAAGCCTGGAACTCACTGCAATCCTCCTGCCTCTGCCTCCCAGAGTGGTGGGATCACAGGTGTGAACCACCACATCTAGCATTGTGGTAACTGGTTACCAGGGACTGAACTTGGGACCTTGTGCTTGTAAGGAAGATGCTGGAACCACTGAGCTAAATCCCTGGCCCTATCTTATACTCAAATTGCTCAATTAGTTTTGTATGCTAGAGGGAGCCCCTTCTATAAGCCACAATAACAGTGATAGTTCAAACAGACAGTTCTGACTTTTCTTCTTCTAAATTAAAGGTCTTTTTACTCTGGGGGTTTAGCTCAGTGGTACACCATCTGCCCAGTGATCCACAAGGCCCAGGCTGCAATTCCCAGCACTGTAAAGAAAAAGTTCTTCCCAACATAAGCAGTGTTATCACACATAATGTATTGTATGTATGTTTTATAGATGACTACAACACACTGTGGAACAAAAATGCCCAGTGTTAGGGCTAGACCAGAAGTCAGGTAAGTAGACCAACAAGCCTACTTATTATTAGTGTTGTCTGGTCTTTTGACACCAAGTCAAGAGTTTTCAGATATGTATTTCCTCTGGATTTCAGCACATCTGTTGCATCCATCACCTGCATGACCAGACCAGGCTAGGTCAGCAGTGAGAGTTAAGTCATCAGCAGAGTGATCAGGAGTTGTGACATTATTAACTGGTGGTTACTGCAGCCTTCACTGTGATTCCAGTTTTGTGGTTATGTAAGTCCAGAGCCCAGGACAATGTCCACAGCTGTTTTACTTTGACACTATCTGAAAGTTTCAAAATAGCAACTTAACACATAAATAGATTAAAAAAAAAAAAGAAAAGGTTTAGTACTTGAACAATGTAAAACTTTATGCTCAGGGCAGTGGGTGTAAAGTGCAACTGCAAAAACTAATTTATATTGATCATCTAGATTTTATCACACAGGTTGATCCAGACTACATACAAATAAAGAGCTCTCTATAAATGTAAGTGTTACACAGGTAACTGCAACAACATGGTATGAACAAGATGTGCCAGAACTTACTATAGTTGATATTTAACATGAATTAAAATAACTAAATCATTATTGCTATTTCCAAAACAGAAATATAACAATTAATTGTACCTAGATTCTCCAAGACAGATCTTGTAAGTTTCAGAGAGCTGTACAAAATTTGTGCTTCTCCGCTTTAGAGGAAAACCAATACCTTTCCTACAGTAACAATTTCACAAATGTACCAGGACATATTTCACCGGAACCATTAAGAAAGCTAAATCAACCAGGCGTGGTGGCTCACGCCTGTAATCCCAGCACTCGAGAGGCAGAGACAGGAGGATTGCTGAGTTCCAGGCTTGCCTGGGCTACATAGTGAGCTCAGGGCCCAGCCTGAACTACAAAGTGGGACCCTATCTCAAAAAAAAAAAAAAAAAAAAAAAAGGAATAAATATGATACAGAAAGAAAATAAAAGAGCATGTATAAGGGGGGAGGAGGGGGGAGTGGGTAGGGATATGGGTAAAAATGAGAATTAACTTGTGGCATATACTGGTACAAATTTCCCAATGTTATATGTGATTTTGAGATGTATATAAATTGTACCAATAAAGAATTCAATTAAAAAAAAAGAAAGAAAACTGAATCAGTTACTAAAGGAGGACATGCTATTTCTCATGCATTGTATCATCTCTTCATACAAGTTTCATCAGAAAGAACACATCACAGTATAATTTAGCAAATTATACTATACAGCATAAATGCTTGCTGCTAAAAATCACTTGGATAATGAAGACCACATGACAATCAGCAAAAGAGTTCAGAAGCCAGTAGACAGGGGTTCTATCGTTTTTCATCTGTGTGAGCACCAGTATGTCACTTACTGTCTTCATAATGGAATCTGCTCATTTGACAGAGGTTTAAAAATATAGTATCAAAACCAGGGATTTAGCTCAGTGGTTCCAGTGCCTGCCACATAAACACAAGTTCCCCATTTCAATCCCCAGCACAAAAAAAGACAACAAAAACGACAAAAATCAAAAAACACTGCCTCTCAAAAGGGCAATTCACCTTTAGAACTCTGAGATTCTAAGTACTAGGGTTGGTTGGCAAGTAGTAAAAACTGAATAAACAGCTCCTTTATGTGACAATGTTATATAAGCCCCTATCACTTCCTCACTGGATTTATGTACAATAACATCAATGTTTCCAGATATGTGACTCCTCAAGAAGTTCACAAGGATGGAATTTGAAATTCTGAAAAGCAACATTATTACTAGATTGCTTTGGGATTTTTCAAAAAGTTCTTTTCTGTCATTTTTAACTAAATCCTAGACATCAAAATCTTATGAACAAAGGCAGTTTTTTTACATTTTTGGACCTTATAATTTGTAAAAAACAGTAATTTTGCACACTGCATTAAAAATTGATTGGGCCAGAGATTCAGCTCAGTGGTTCTGGCGCCTGCCTCGAAAGCCCAAAGTCCTGAGTATGATGATCCCCAGTAACCACATACAATGCTGGGCGTGGTGATTCACGCCCACCAGCCATCAACACCACATACCACAGTGCCAGGCATGGTTGCTCACGCCTGTAATCCCAGCACTTGAGAGGCAGAGACAGGAGGATTGCTGAGTTCCAGGCTTGCCTGGGTTGTAGTGAGATCAGGGCCAGGCTGAACTATAAAGCGAGACCCTGCCTCAAATATAAATAAATAAATAATAAATTTTTAAAAAGTGAACATCTTTTTTTATCCATAACATGACCAGTATACTATGAATTTATAAGAAAATACACATCAGAAATTGTTATATAGAAAAAAAAAATTTTGTTTTATTTTTTATTTTTGAGACAGGGTATCGCTTTGTAGTTCAGGCTGGCCCTGAGCTCACTATGGTGCCCAGGCAAGCCTTGAACTCAGCAATCCTCCTGTCTCTGCCTCCCGAGTGCTGGGATTACAGGCGTGAGCCACCACGTCTGGCATTGTGGCATGCGGTGTTGATCGTTGGTGGGCGTGAGTGTCCACGCCCAGCATTGTATGTGGTTACCGGGGATCGAACTCAGGTCCTTGCGCTGGTGAGGCCGGCGCTGGAACCACTGAGCTAACCCTCCGGCCCTAGAAAACAATTTTTAAAGTAGTATATTAAATTAAAAATAATTTTTAAAATAAGTCACTTACTTCCTTCTCCTGACTTTCTGTAATTCACATTAGTATTGCCTGGTAATTTAGGAACAAACCTATAAACATGAGTCTTACTAATCCAGCTCCAGCCACCATAGCCTGTTACTCTGTACTCCTCTCCTTTTTGTTTCCAAACCTTGGAAAAAGAAAAATAGATTTATTAAACAACATGCTTGTGAAGGATGTATGGTATTATACATGTTTATCAAACAGGATTAATAGGTAGGAAATTATTTAAGTTTACCAATTGTTTTCATTTTTAGGAGGAATCAAAGATTTATATACATATGAATTTCCTATTTTCTAATGTGAAATCCAACATTTTAAATTTTTATTTGTTTGTTTGTTTATACCTGGCCCCATAGTTTTAATTTCCCTGAGCTCACTATGGTGCCCAGGCAAGCCGCCGCGAACTCAGCAATCCTCCTGTCTCTGCCTCCCGAGTGCTGGGATTACAGGCGTGAGCCACCACGCCCAGCATTATCATAGTTTTAATTTTATAACAACTTCAAAAAACTGGTCCCAGGGCCAGAGATTTAGCTCCGTGGTTCCAGTGTCTATTCACAAGTGCAAGGTCCTGAGTTCGATCCCCTGTAACCACATACCACAATGCCAGGGGTGGTGGCTCACACCTGTAACTCCAGCACTCAGGAGCCAGAAGCAAGAGGATTACTGTGAGTTCAAGGCTAGCCTGGGCTACATAGTGAGTTCAGGGCCAGTATGAACTATCAAGCCAGATGCTGTCTCAAACAGAACAAAACAAAACAAAAACAAAGGACCAAAAAAAAAAAATTGGTTCCAAACCCTCCTATATTACTAAAAGAAGTCTAGGGCCGGAGATTTAGCTCCGTGGTTCCAGCGGCTGCCTCGCAAGAGCAAGGTCCTGAGTCGATCCCCGGTAACAGCATACAATGCTGGGTGTTGTAACTCACACCCACCAGCAATCAATACCACATACCACAGTGCCGGGCATGGTAGCTCATGCCTGTTATCCCAGCACTCAGGAGGCAGAGACAGGAGGATTGCTGAGTTCCAGGATTTCCTGGGCTACATAGTGAGCTCAGGGCCAGCCTGAACTACAAAGCGAGACCCTGTCTCAAAAAAAAAAAAAAAAAGAAGTCTATGGCCGGGCGTGGTGGCTCACGCCTGTCATCCCAGCACTCAGGAGGCAGAGGCAGGAGGATTGCTGAGTTCCAGGCTTACCTGGGCTACATAGTGAGCTCAGAGCCAGCCTGAACTACAAAGCAGACCCTGTCTCAAAACAAACAAACAAAAAAAGAAGTCTATGCTTCTAAAATCATCATAAAGATGCATCCAAACTGTATTAATTATAAGGTTATATCAAAAGTAAAACTAAGGTATACAATGTCAAAATTCTAAAAGTCTCAGAAACAATGAAAAGATTACGCTAAAAATTACCTGATGTTTAACTGGAAATGTATATTTTACCCAGGTAGCTTGCTGCATTGTTTCTTCTTCTTCTTGTTTTTTCTCTTTTTTTTTTACTTTCTCCTTTTCTTCTCTTTCAATTGATGTCATTCTATGTAATCTATACAGACAGCAAAACAGAAATTACATTTAACACTGAATTATAAACAAAACAATAAATGGAATACTGAAAATTAGATGCAAAACCAAAGAATGGCTGGTTATAACAATCCCATAACTCAGACAATCTCAACTGTCAATAAGCATATTACAGTTTTGCAATGGGAACAAATCAGAGTATAAAACAGCAAAAGTAAAAAATGCTATTCTATCCATGTCTTCCTATAAGAAATACTATATTTTTTTCCTGCAACGTTTTACAACCTATGTATTTCTTTTTTTTTGAGACAGGGTCTTGCTAGGTAGTTCAGCCTGGCCCTGAGCTCACTCTGTAGCCCAGGCAAGCCTGGAACTCAGCAATCCTGTCTCTGCCTCCTGAGTGCTGGGATAACAGGCGTGAGCCACCACGCCCGGCATTGCGGTATGCGGTATTGATTGCTGGTGGGCGTGAGTCTCCACGCCCAGCATTGTATGTGGTTACCGGGGATCGAACTCAGGACCTTACGCTTGCAAGGCAGGCTCCGGAACCACTGAGCTAACCCTCCGGCCCCAACATATGTATTTCTTTATGTAGTCCATGCATTTCCAAAAGATATTGTTAGTATACATAGAACCAGCCTATAGTTGTGCTAGAACTTTCCATATGAGAATACAAAAGTTGTATTTAAAAATACAAGAAATATGCCACGTCACGAACAGCCTATAATTTATCGAACCAGTTTAGCTTTGCAGGACACTTTATCTCCATAATTTTTTCCTTACCACAAAGACAAACAGATCCAAAAGCTTTTGCTTTTCTGGATTCTTTGCCATTAGTACTGGAGATTTTAAAGCTCTCACAAGGTATACTAACAGAATTCTGGCCTTCTATATCCACATACACACACACACACACAAAAAAGTCAATGAGTCTCCCCCTTTTTTGGTTAAGATGAGGAGTCAGGAAGGAAGTTCAGAATTATTTTAATCACTTGAAATACAGCACAGAGCACATTACTATCAGGTAGGTACCAAAGCACCTATCAATAATGGGTAGGCCTGTGGTGGGGAATGAACATTTAGCTTAGACTGTTTTTTTTTTACGAATAGTGCTATTTCCCATAAACAGAGACATGAACTACAAACAGAAGCTCTTGTGTCTAAAACCTTCTGCCTATAAGAGCAGAAGTAAAAGATTGCTTTCATCCCACCCAAACCAGATGGGCCCAGTTTCTCATGCAGAGCTATGTATAAACAATGGAGATCCTCCGTCACCTTTGGGTAATGGTACTACAAAGATATGGGAGGAATTTAGTATTTTATACCTATTTCCCAGTAAAAACTTTCAGTCTTCCATTCCTTTTCCTATCTTATATGGATTTGTGTACCTGTGATTATAGGATCTTACTGCACAGCCTCCTCCAGGTAGAGCTCATATCTACTAACTGTTTACAACCTGTACAGCAAACTTCTACATAAGATTCCTGGAGTTCTCAGAAATCAACAGGAAGAGAAGAGGGCTGGATTCTCATTGGGAACTAACTTACTGGTTGAAATCTCAGCATTGTACCAACAAGCTAGGGAGTGAAGCAAGTTCCAAAGCATAGCAATACCTCTTATAAGGAATGATGCTATAAGACCAAGCAGTAGTTCTCAAGATTTTGGAGGCATGACACCTGAAGGCCTGGTCCAGCACACCAGAAACACCTTTGCTGATACAGGTCAGGAACAGTGACACTCTAGGAATTCACAACACAGCAGCATGCTCGGTTTGGGCCCTTGGCGTGTGCCAAGTAAAGAGGCCCTTTCTTTGCCAAATATAAAGGCTCACTTTGCTTAGGCTTCCAGGCCAGTGAGGTGGTGTTGCAACTCTTTCTGAATACAATTCTATTGTTCCCACTAAGACAATCTTTATAGGGACAGTATTGCTAACACAGGCAGTTTGGCAGTTCAGTTCTGTTTTTATGGACAGAAATCCCTCTTTGTTGGTAGTCTTGAGGTCACAGGAGGGAAGCCCCATGAGTGGAGAGTAGCACGTAGCCACCCAAGCGGTAGCAACTAACTTTTTCATATCCTGGTCATTGAGAGTTGGACCAGGGAAATTGACTGGATATATTTACTCCAAGTACTGCTCACGATTCTGCTGTGTGCTGCTTTTACACTAGAGATACAATGCATAACACTTGGTGTCTTTCATGGTAAACTTAGGGAATATCCCTCAATGTACCTCAGTGACAGGATGGCTGAGACCAAAAGTCTTATACTTAAATAGCTGACAGAACGCCATACTGTTCCTCTGAATTGGGCAGTTCACCATACCATCAACTTCAAAGCCAACTTGCTCTCCCAAGTATTCAAGTTAAGTTACTATCAAACCTCCAAACTATTAGGCCAACTGAGATAAACAACAAAAATTATCCCATTGTTCTTTAATTATGAGAGAAACTGTGTATGTTTACTGGCCTGTCATACTCATTTTTCTGCACAGTATCTGTTCAAATCCTTTGTCTTGTTTGTATTGGACTATTAGTCTTTTTCACTTATACAAGATCTTTGTCAATAAGGGAAAATTTCCATTTGTGGTACAAATATTTTTCCTCAATTTGTTATCTGTCTTTTGAGTTTGATTATAATATTTTTCCACTTATAATTTTAAATACATGTATCCACTTTACTCCTCTATGACATCTGGTTTTAAATCTGTTTAAAAAGAAAGTATCACAACAAAAATATAAATTAATTCATGCTTTCTCATTGTAGTTTTGTTCTCAGGATTTGGTTTTTCTTAAAAAAATCTACCTTGGTCTGAATGCTTCTGTGAATGTAAGAATCTAAGAACTATTCTCTCCGAACACATCCTTTTTGGTTTCTGATGGGCAGTATTACCACAGCTATATTCCCAGATGTGTTCAGTTCTATTTCTGGATTCCCTATTCTATTTAACTGCCCTACTTCTTCAGTAGAACAAATTATTTTGATTACTATAGCTTCAAAATATCCTCTACTATCTCTCTGAACATCCACTTCCTTTGTGGTTATTCTTGCATACTAACTTTTCTACATATAACATGATCATCAATTTGGTCAAGCCTCCCACAATTCTTGAAGATCAAATCCTATTCACAAGGTAATGTATGCTGGTAAAGACTACTCTACACAGGTTCTGAATATTTCTTAAACTTATTCTCAGGTATTTGAAGGTTTTGTTGTTGCTACTTCTGGGCTTTTTCTTTCACTGTAAATTTTTTTTTAAATAATGTATAATAAAGTTAAGAAATTAAAGTTTATCTGTAACCATCACACCAGAAACTTGTGTCTGGCCTTGAGGCAATTATTATTCTAACATTTGTGTTCACTGTTCCCTTGCTTTTGCTCAGAGTTAGAAACATGTTTCCAACCCAACTAATAAAAAGTTTGGCCTGTGAAAATTCAGGAGCAAACACATCAGTTGTATGAGCAAAAGAGCAATACTGTCAATATTAAAAGTTTCCAGGAAAAAAGAACTTAATTTGGAGTCACAGTCTGCCTATGGCTTTCAGGGAACAAGAATTTCTCTTGGTCAATCAGTGGGCAATTCTGGCACATCCAGGAAGATAGGGGGCTCCTCACAATCAGGGTATATGGCAGATTGCAGGGTAAAACAGGTCTCCTCCAAAGATGTGAGTCAAAAGTGGATTCTTGCTTGGCGTGGTGGCTCATGCCTGTAATCCCAGCACTTGGGAGGCAGAGGCAGGAGGATTGCTGAGTTCAAGGCTTGCCTGGGCTACATAGTGAGATCAGGGCCAGCCTGAGCTACAAAGCAAGACCCTGTCTCAGGAAAAAAAAAAAGTGGATTCTTCTGGACTTCCTGCTTTTATATCACCTTCCTGCTTTTCTGTGGCACAACCTGGTACATGGGTATATTCTCACTTGAGATTTGGGGCTAAGTTAGCATTTATCTACTTGCATCACTGCTTTCACAATTTTACAATTTCTGCTTCCCAGCCCTGGCTTGTTTACAACATTGAAAAACATCTTGAGGATATGGACAGACACATGGTTAAGTGGTAGACCACTGATTAAAAGTGTGATGGCTAGGCCCTGGGTTTAACCCTCAGCACACAGGGGTAAAAAATCTCTTTGCTATAAGATACCAGTAGTGAAGGAAGTTAATTTTTTTGTTTTGTTTTGTTTTTATTTTTGAGACAGGGTCTTGCTTTGCAGTTCGGGCTGGCTCTGAGCTCACTATGTAGCCTAGGCAAGCCTCGAACTCAGCAATCCTCCTGTCTCTGCTTCCCGAGTGCTGGGATTACAGGCATGAGCCATCACGCCCAGCTAATTTGTTATTTTAACTTGGAACTCTATTTAACTTGGAATTCTTTTAATCATGGTTATTGTTTCTATACATCACTGTTCAGTATGTTACCCATCTTTATTATATTGTTTCCAATAATTTTTCAGTATAGGGAATTCCTAAGTACATAATTACATCAACTACAGAATAATAACCATGTCTATATTTTACATTTTATTTCTCATGGCAAACTCAATTGGTACGTGTTTTTAAGAAAATGGTGACAATGGGCATCCTTGTTTTGTTCCAATGCAATGCTAGTGGAGATGCTTCAGGGGGCTGAGTGAAAGGAACAATAATTTGGTCTGAAATATATATGTGTAATTTTTCAGATCCAGGTATTGAATCCAGGACCTTGGACTTTCGAGGCAGGCATGGTGCCACTGGGGGGAGGGGGGAAGAAAGAAAAAGACTTCATATCTTCCTATGTAATT
>PVIC010054326.1:0-11575 GCA_004025085.1 Thryonomys swinderianus | reverse complement strand
GGATTGCTGAGTTCGAGGCTTGCCTGGGCTACATAGTGAGCTCAGAGCCAGCCTGACCTGCAAAGCGAGACCCTGTCGCAAAAAAAAAAAAAAAAGAATATGTCATTGGCTGGGCCAGCGATTTAGCTCAGTGGCTCGCAAGCGCAGGGTCCTGAGTTCAATCCCAGTAACCACATACAACAATGCTGGGCGTGGTGACTCATGCCCACCAGCAATCAATACCTCATACCACAGTGCCGGATGTGTTGGCTCACGCCTGTAATCCCAGCACTCAGGAGGCAGAGACAGGAGGATAGCTGAGTTCCAGGCTTGCCTGGGCTCCATAGTGAGCTCAGGGCCAGCCTGAACTGCAAAGCGAGACCCTATCTCAAAAAAAAAAAAGAATATATCATTGGGCCAAGGATTCAGCTCAGTGGTTCCAGCATCTGCCTGGCAAGCGCAAGGTCCTGAGTTCGATCCCCAGCACCACACACCACCATGCTGAGTGTGGCAGCTCACGCATGTCATCCCAGCACTAGGGAGGCAGAGGCAGGAGGAGTTGTGAATTTGAGACTTCCCTGGTCTACATAGTGAGGTCAGGGCCAGCTTGAACTACAAACCTGAACTACACCCCTGTCCCCGCCCCCAAAAAAATGATCATGGACCGAATAACTTTTCTTCCAGGACATTTGTTACTGTTTTTTTTGTCCTTTTCTCTGGTATTCTGTTAACTCTGCCCAGAGAGGTTCATTTTTATTCACCAGACTTTATTAAGCTGGTGCAGCTTTAGAGTTCCTTATCATGTGGGCTGATAGACGTGTATGTTACGGAGCATAGGGGATCACAGTGTTTCCAAAGAACCGCTGCTGCTCTTGTGACTGAGGTCTTCATATTTCCTTCTGTCCCTGACAAAAAGCATCTGTGATTCACTATCTTTCCTTCTCCGTTGGCTGTTCCTGTGAGTCACAGGAGTTCAAACCTGCTGAGTAGTCAGGGTGGGAAAGTGCTATCAGAGCACATTCTAACAGTGACATTTGTGTTACTCTTAAAAAAAAAAAAACTAGTAAGAATTTATGTTCTTTTAAGCCATGTTCTGTAGCTTTGCCGTCCTCCCCACCCCCATTCCTTTCTCACTGATACTTCTGCACGTACAGCTTTTTGGCTGGTGCCTGTCCAGTTCAGAACACCATTCTTTTTTTTCCAGATGGTATTTTGGCAAAATGGGAAGGAAAGATGCAGAACGATTACTTTTGAATCCTGGAAATCAACAAGGTATATTCTTAGTAAGAGAAAGTGAAACTACTAAAGGTATGGATGTTCATATGTTAATACAGATATAAATTTTCCTTGGGCAGTATTCTGAGAAAGGTAGAGTGACAGTGTTCATTTCACCCCCAGGTGCTTACTCCCTCTCAATTCGGGATTGGGATGAGGTCAGGGGTGACAATGTGAAACACTACAAAATCAGGAAACTTGACAACGGTGGATACTACATCACAACCAGAGCACAATTTGAAACGTTGCAGAAATTAGTGAAACACTACACAGGTGGGTAAATATTTCCAAGGCCCAAAATTACTTTCTTGTGATATATTTTGAGAGGATGAAATCTGATGTCTTGGCCAGAGATGCTGTTGCCTGGCAAGTACAGGGTCATGAATTCAGTCCTTAGTGTCACACACACACTCACACACACACACAGTGAGTGTCTTTAGTGTGTGTCCAATAAACGTTTCTGTGTTTTGTTTTGTTTTTCTCTTTTTGATACAGTATCTCACTGTGTGGTTTAGGCTGGTTTCAGACTCCTGCCTCAGCCTCTAAGCGTGGGATTATAAGCATGCACCCCATGCCTGGGCTCCAATGTTACAATCAGGACCAGACTTAATAGTATCTGAATTGAGTTACTGAGTGATGTGCTGAGCTCAGATGATCATTGGAATCCTCACTGGCGTAGTGTTTACCTTGGAGTTCCATTTCATGGCATATAAATATAGAATATGAAAGTGAATTTCAGAACATAAGAGCAAATTTTTATTTATGGAAAGTTACTAAATAGATAAAACTAAGCACTTAACATAAAAGGCTTTGTGAGATAGCCTCTTAGTCTTCCTCGGCAGATACTGGATCTCATAATATTTCCTAAAGTATAAAGCCAATGGAAAAACAAACATAAAAAAAAAACCAAACACCTGTAACCCCAGCACTTAGGAGGCGAGGCAGGAGGACTGCCCCCAGCTCGAGGCCAACCTGGACTACATAATGAGTTCAAGGCCAGCCTGAACTATACAGGAAGACCCTATCTCAAAAAAAAAAAAACAATAATGATGACCCCAATGAAATTTGGTCTTATCCTTGAAAATTAACCCATAGCAACTATACATGTTCTTATCTTTCAAAGACTTGAAAAATACTCAGTGTTGGAGTCACATCTCAGAATTTCCCTTTTACCAATGTGATACATAAATGCATCTGCAAAAGCCTAAATAGTTATTACTAGAGAGCAAGTTTCCATTGTGTTTCATTGAAGCTAGCTGCAGACAGTGTGTCAGGTCAGACAGCACTCTTGACACTGACCAGACATAGTACAGGTGGTGCCATGACTCATGGCTGCACTTGTTTGAGTGTGGATTTGTGTGGTGCTTGATGAGAGTGGGGAGCGTGTCTCCTGAGGACGCACACAGGCTAAGTCACTGTGAATGTCAGGTTCCCTGCCCTTGCGTTGCCCTGACTTAAATTCAATCCTCTAGATGTATGTCTGTCTTGATTTTCAGTGTCTTGCAGATCAGGTCTTAGTATTAAAAATAACAATTTTTCAAAAAAGTTTTTTGAGCCGGGTGTGGTGGGGAAGAGAAATAATTAAGATGTGCTATGTGCATGTGCCAACTGTCCACATCAGTTATGCATTGCAGTCATATTCTGAGAGGGGGAACATCTTAATAACTCAGACTCCAGCTGCCCAAAGCTTGCAGCTTCTAAAAGATGCTGAGGCCGGGCATGTGGTGGCTCATGCCTGTAATCCCAGCACTCGGGAGGCAGAGGCAGGAGGATTGTTGAGGCTACATAGGATCTTGCTTTATAGTTCAGGCTGGCCCAGAACTCATATGTAGCCCAGGCAAGCCTCTGCTTCTTGAGTGCTGGGATTACAGGTGTGAGTCCCCACACCTGACTAAAAATAATAATTAATGATAGTATTCCTTAAGAATAAATAAATCCCAGTGGTCAAGAGAATTTTGTACACTGGCTGACCTGAGCCTGAATCCTGTTGCTGATGTGTATGAGATACTATACAAATATACATATATTTATTACAAAATAACATGAAAATTATTTAACAATATGGTACAAGAGGTTGAACCCAGGGGCTTTACAATGGTAGCCATCCACAGCTCTTTTGTATGTTTTAGACTGAATCTCACTAAGTTGGCCAGGCTGGGCTAGAATTTGAGGTCTTCCTGCCTCCGCCTCCCGGAGCACTGGAATTAAAAAGGTGTACAACCACACATGGCTCTTATTGAGCAGGCTGCCTTGAAGTCACTGTGCAGCGCAGGCTGGCCTCAGATTCATGCAATCTTCCTGCCTCCCCAGTGCTGGGTTTACAGGCATATACAACCACACCTGGCTGTGTTTATATTTTAGAGTAAAACTGATAAGATGTTGTTTTTTGTTTTTCTATAATTAAAAATGTTTTTTAAATAATTACTTTTAAAACTGCTGTATATACATTCTAATTTTTGTAAGGAATTTATTTTTACAGTGTAATTTATTCATTTTTCTAGAACATGCTGATGGTTTATGCCACAAGTTAACAACTGTGTGTCCAACTGTGAAACCCCAGACTCAAGGTCTAGCAAAAGATGCTTGGGAAATCCCCCGGGAGTCTTTGCGGCTCGAGGTTAAACTAGGACAAGGATGCTTTGGTGAAGTGTGGATGGGTAAGAAGCCTGAACTTTTTGGAGAGAGAGAGTGGCTTTTTTGTCCACAGATTAAAGTGGAATAATTTATGATAAACACATTTAAGTATTTAATTGTTTTTCATTGAACTTTAGTCTAAAAAAACTCACAATATAGATTTGAAACTGTGTTTCTCTCTAGGAACATGGAACGGAACCACAAAAGTAGCAATCAAAACACTAAAACCAGGCACAATGATGCCAGAAGCTTTTCTTCAAGAAGCACAGATAATGAAAAAACTAAGACATGATAAACTTGTTCCGCTCTACGCTGTTGTTTCTGAAGAGCCAATTTACATCGTCACTGAATTTATGTCCAAAGGTACATAAGTAATCAGTGTCTCTTAGAGTACTCATGTTGGTAACTTGTTTAAAGACAAAGTCTTCCCTTTATTTTTTTCTATATATAAGTTTTGATTGAACAGTGCTTTCTAATTTAAGATTTTAGCAGACAATTTAAAAGAAGAAATGTGACACTCAAGGAATAGTGATGAGTTCCAAGTATTCCTGAGTCTGACAAGGTTTAAAAGGCAAAATAGGCAGGCTGAATTTATTTTGAAAGTAGATTTGACTAAAGGAAATGGACAAGCCGGGGAAATTGAAAAATAAAACAAAATGCACAGATTGAACTGAAATAGAAATAAAGAAAATTAGTTTTATCTCATTTTAACGCAAACCCAGTCCCTGTGCTCAAGCCTCTTAGGTCCCTTTTTCTGCTCCTCCGATCTCCCAAACGCAGGCCACGCGGGTGGGACCCTCCGTCGTGGAGCTGGGTTGGGATGAAGGAAAAGGAAGCCTGATGCTGCTCCCTTCGTCCCTGGGCCAGTGGTGCTTCGGAGGAGAAGCTGAAAACATACTGGCTGGCCAGTGTACACTCTCTGAATTGACTGTTGTTTGCGTTTGTGATTTCACTTGGTTGAATTCACCAAAGTCACGGGTTCTGTCACCCTCTCTGTAAGTCTACCTTGTCCGGTGATGTAGTTTCATCTGGTAGTGAGTGACGGTAATAACACACTATGTCTTTTGCTGTGAGAAAAAATTTCCCCTCGAAAAGAACTGAAACTAAGTTCATTGATAGCCAATGCATACCTCAAGCGCTAGAGTGCATGGTAGTCTAGGGAAGGAATTTCTACTCCAGACAGCTGCCAGTTGAGCCATTTCAGAGAATCCATTGAATGAACTGGGCCAGGGAGGAAGTTTAAATTAAGATGTTGTTAGCAGGAAGAATATAATGGAGGATGGGCGTGCCTATAAACCCCAGCTCCTCGGGAAGCCGAGGCAGCAAGATTGCAAATTTGAGGATCACCTGGGCAACTTATTGAAAGCTTGGCTCTTGATTGAAATAGATTTAAAAACATGTAAGTATCGAATTCTACTTTGTGAATGAGGATTAGAATTTTGATCAAAGCAAGGAAAGAATGACTCCAGTCTGAATGACTCAATTCTCTTATGAAAAGGAAAGACTATATTTTTCCTTTTCATTGTATGCTGTCAAGAGAAGTTTCCAGATTTTCAATTTAAGGATCTGTTGTAGAGGGCTGGAGATCTGGCTCAGTGGTTATAGAGCCTGCCTAATAAGCACAGGGTCTCCGGTTCGATCCCTGTAACAACATACAGCAATACTAGGTGTGGTAACTCACACCCATCAGCAATCAGTACCACACATATACAATGCCTGGTGTGGAGCACTCAGGAGGCAGAGGCAGGAGGGTTGCTGAGTTCGAGGCTTGCCTGGGCTACATAGTGAGCTCAGGGTCAGCCTGAGCTACAAAGTGAGACCCTGTCTCAAAAAAAATAAGGATCGCTGGGCGTGGTGGCTCACGCCTGTAATCCCAGAACTCGGGAGGCACAGGCAGGAGGATTGCTGAGTTCGAGGCTTGCCTGGACTACATAGTGAGCTCAGAGCCAGCCTGAACTACAAAGCGAGACCCTGTCTCAAAAAAAAAAAGGATCTGTTGTAGAATATTTAAGACAATTACTCAGAAATTTCAGAACAAAAACCTGAGAAATTTTGCATTGTGGTTTTGAGATTGGAAAGTATTTATTTCTATCTTTTTTTTTGAGACAGGGTCTCGCTTTGTAGTTCAGGCTGGCCCTGAGCTCACTGTGTAGCCCAGGCAAGCCTCGAACTCAGCAATCCTCCTGTCTCTGCCTCCCGAGTGCTGGGATGACAGGCGCCAGCCACTAAGCCCAGCACTGTGGTATGTGGTGCTGATTGCTGGTTGATTGTTGGTGGGCGTGAGTCACCATGCCCAGCATTGTATGTGGTTACTGGGATCGAACTCAGGACCTTGTGCTTGTGAGGCAGGCACTGGAACCACTGAGCTAAATCTCCAGCCCCTATTTCTATCTTTTTGAAAAAATTTATTTTATTGGTACATTTTATATTCATGTTGTGATCACAATCGTCATTGAGAATTTGTACCAGTACATGACCTGACTTAAATTTATTGCAATCTTAAGACAAAATTTGCTTACTTCTTATGGGTATCTTGTCTCTTACAGGAAGCTTATTGGATTTCCTTAAAGAAGGGGATGGAAAGTACTTGAAGCTTCCACAGCTGGTCGATATGGCTGCTCAGGTATTTGCATGTCCTGGTTTCAGTGGATGCGAATTGAAAGTGTACATTTAAAATGTAGAGTTACAGGAGGACTGCTGAGTTGGAGGCTTGCCTGGGCTACATAATGAGCTCAGGGCCAGCCTGGACTACAAAGTAAGACACACTGTCTCAAAAAAAAAAAAAAACTAAAATAAAATGTAGAGTTATTTTAGCAGACTGTTATATCTTACATAGTAAAATAAATGAAATTTTAGAACAAGAAGGAACATGGGAAGTAATCCGGTGTAAACTGCTAATATTACAGAAAATGTAGCATCTGAAGATCAGAAATACCTAGAATTCACAGCAAAACCCAATGTTGGAGGAACCAGCTGTAGAACTCCTAGTCATTCCTGTAAGCTGTCGTGGCTGATACTCTTATCAGCAGGTCATCTTAGATTAACCCTGATTTGGACCTCGAGGGCCTTATGTCCAGAGGTCAAACAACCCTGTGACTTCCCTCGTCCCCTAACCACAGAAGCCAGAAGCATGAGGACGTGACATTACATCGCTAACAGTTACTGGGAATGTGGCTAGGCTGAACAGCTTGGCCCTTGAAATACATGTCAGGAATTTGTGTGTGTGTGATGGCAGAGCTGCGTGGAATATTTGAAGGTTGAGTGTAGCCCACTTCCTTATGAGTGTTCTCTCTCAGACGGGCTTGTTGCTGTCTCCTCCTTTTGAAAGATCTGATGATGTCTTCCTGCCTCCTTGTAACACTGTGTTTCACTTTCCAAGATTGCCGATGGTATGGCGTATATTGAAAGAATGAACTACATCCACCGTGATCTTCGGGCTGCTAATATTCTTGTAGGAGAAAATCTTGTGTGCAAAATAGCAGATTTTGGTTTAGCAAGATTAATTGAAGACAATGAATACACTGCAAGACAAGGTAAAATTATTTTATATAAATGCTTATAACCCAATGTCCTATCTTTTTTCTGACTTACCACCCTTTTGAAAATACAAGTTCTTATTAAATAAGAATAGTTCTCCCCTCAGAAGAGTCAGAGTAACACTGAGTTTATTCATAAAACTATATAGAGTATGTACAACTATGACTTTCCTTAGTTATTTCCTGTGAAGAACTTGACTAGATATTCTTTGAGTGCTGAATTACAGTAGGTAATCGGCTTTTGGCACCCGGTTAGTTCTTGAGCTCTTGCCTCAGAGGCTGTAAGGACCGTGTCTTTCCTTACCCCCCGGAGACACCGGACAATATTAGAGACATTTTCACTTGTACAAGGCAGGGGTTATACTGGACCCACTGGGTTGGGGCCAGGGGTACTGCTAAATATCCCGCAATGGCATGCTGGACCCCACGACCGCAAGGAGTTATGAGGCCCAAAATGGTCAGTGTAGGCAAATTGAGAAACCCTGATTTAGCCACAACTTCCTTTTAACCTCTAGCTTCATGCAGTTACGTCTAGCTAAAGTATCTTTTTATTCTTTGGTAATCTTTTTTGTAAAATCCTAACCATTCATTTAAAGCTTACTTAGTACCACTCTTTTGGTGAAATCTTTTGTGATTGTGCCAGTGAAAATTGATCTTATGTTTGTTGAAATGTCTAATACGCTCCACTTTGTAGCACATTAGACTCATATATACATGTAGGAAGAATATGGTTGAAATGTGCTGCCGTACCAAAACTCCTACCTCTGTTTTCTTGAATAATTTTCTGTTCACATCACCAACTTTCTTTTTTGTTGTTGTTTTTGTTTTGTTTTGTTTTGTTTGTTCAAGACAGGGTCTTACTGTGCACTGTAGGCTAGATTTTGAACCATCCAGCCCAGGCTGGCTCTGGACTCCCAACTGTCCTCCTGCCTCAGCCTCCCAAGGCTGGGGTTATAGGCATGAGCCACCACACCTGGCTCTTTTTTTTTAATCATTGAATACCTGACAAGGAAGAAATGTGACTTATTTTAACATAAATTTTAAAAATTAAAAAATGTGTCCATATACTTGTATGTTTGAAGAATTGGACACCAACGACAACCATAAGGATCCTGACTAAAAGGGTTAATGCTGCTTATATTTACACAGATTTCTTTTTTTCTTTTTGAGACAGGGTCTCGCTTTGTAGTTCAGGCTGGCCCTGAGCGCACTATGTAGCCCAGGCAAGCCTGGAACTCAGCAATCCTCCTGTCTCTGCCTCCCGAGTGCTGGGATGACAGGCGTGAGTCACCACGCCCGGCACTGTGGTATGTGGTATTGATTGCTGGTGGGTGTGAGTCACCACTCCCAACATTGTATGTGGTTACCGGGATTGAACTCAGGACCTTGTGCTTGCAAGGCAGACACCGGAACCACTGAGCTAAATCTCCAGCCCTACACAAACAGATTTTTAAAATACAGTTAATTCAAGATTGCCAACATTGTTTTAGGTGCAAAATTTCCAATCAAGTGGACTGCTCCTGAGGCTGCACTTTACGGTCGGTTTACAATCAAGTCTGATGTGTGGTCGTTTGGAATTCTGCAGACAGAGCTTGTCACAAAGGGGAGAGTGCCGTACCCAGGTGAGCCTGCTTGCCCTTAGCTCCGGGGTGCCCGTCATGACTCCGGGGGTGCTGGCAGCAGTAGGGTGTGTGGGCCTGTGTCTCTTCCCTCCCTCTGTGCAGTCCTTGTTGTGGCTTTAGATGGAGCACAGAGGGAGAGGGCCCAGTCCTCTGGCGGGGAAGCAGAGGCCTGCTCGGCATCCCTCCTCCTTCTCCCTTAGCACTGTTCCAAACGGGGCTTTTATCTGTCATTTTCCCTCAGGTTGGACGTGTATCTTAATACCCTGTTCCACCCCCTGTACAGTAATTGCTCCTTTCTGAAAGTGTGACTGGTGTATTTTTGTAAATACATATTTGCCCTATTTTCCTCAGAACTATTTGAGAAGAAATGTGTGTAATTAGGGGGAAAAAATGTATCCTGAATAAAGAGTAGACAGCTTGCCTACTTGCTTCTAGGGTAAGAAAAACTTCAGCTCACTTGACACTGGGCTGTAGTTGAGTATCATTTTAATCTAACAGTAGTTGAGACAAAAAGCACATGAAATCTACTCTTCTTAATAAAGAGTGCTACGCTGAGCTGGAGGTTTAGCTCAGTGCTTCCGGCCTCTGTCTCACGAGAACAAGGTCCGGAGTTGGATCTCCACACCACACACCGCAGTGCCGGATGTGGTGGCTCACGCCTGTCATCCCCGTACTCGGAGGCAGAGGCAGGAGTGAGCTCAGGGCCAACAGCAGAGCGAGACCCTGTCTCAAAAAAAAAAAAAAAAAAAAAAACCACAGAAACCTGCTGTGCTAACCTTAACATTTTCACATTTTCTAGCATTTCCCCCTAACACTGCCAGTTGCCGATCTGACGCCATCACGTGTTGGCGCCTGCTTCCCCTCGGCCCTGTGACGCGCTCAGGCTCCCGTCCAGGTTCTCCTCCCTTGTAGCGACGCCCCCTGCCCCAGGCAGACTCCACTCCTGCTTCTGCCCCGCCCGCCTCACCGCGCCGCTCCGAACCTCCTCATCCGGGCCCTGTCCTCTCTGCCGGGAGCCCCGCTCCTCCTCGCCGCGGCCCCGCGCGCGCTCTCTGGCCACCCCTCATGAGTCTCCTCACTCACTCTGGGTCTCTAATCCTTTGGTTCTCCTCCCTTTGTCCGCCCCACTCTCTTCATGGAATCACTCCTTAATCTCACCTCAGAGGAGGATAATCTAACCGTGGTGTTCACATTTGTCCTTTGCTTTTTCTCTCATTTCACCACCATTATTTGACAAAATCACAGTAGTAGATATAATTTAGCTGTGCAGACATTATATCTACACACATAACTGGACAAAGAAATGTAGCTATATGATGTAATTTTACTTTGGATTTATAGCCAAGAGGAACTTTCAGTTGGGCCATGATGGGGGGAGGGGCTAACACCCAACCTACAGCCTCATCACAAATACTACAGAAGTGAGGCAAAGTGTAACGCAGCTGTTGCGCAGTAACAGGCGAAGGCCACAGTCCTTAAAAGGGCGGCACATTAGATGAGCCCTCTGTTTGCATCACCTTCATCCCTGAAGGCATTTTCTGCAAGAGCAGGGAGAAGAGCCCCACTGGAAGCAGCAGAGCACACAGACCGAGTGCCAGGTGTGGAGGGCAGGGTCCCCGAGGAAGGAGGGGCAGCGGGAGACCTGACTCCCCTAGGTCCTGATCCGCTCCTGAGGCTGCACGGACACCGGGCAGGCGCGAGAGCCTGGCCAGGAAATGACCCACGGCTTCAGGAGGCTGCGACCACTGGAGAGCAGCACTGGAGAGCTGCTGCCGGCTCAGGAGGCAGGTGTTGGGAGCTCGCTCGCTCTAGAGACGGGCAGCGCCGAACAGAGCCTCGAGCAGGCCTTGACACACAGCGTCCTGGTGGTAATTGGCTCGTAAATTTACTGGCCCATAAAACCTAACATCTTTTAGAAAAAGGTACAGATCTGGAAAATCGGGCCAGGGATTTAGCCCAGTGGTTCCAGCACCTGCCTCACAATGGCAAAGTCCCGAGTTTGATCCCAGTAGCCACATACCACGATGCTGGGTGTGGTGGCTCACACCCATGATCCCAGCACCACACATCACAAAAATGCCAGGTGTGGTGGTCAGGTCTGCAATCCCAGCATTCCGGAGGCAGAAGCAGCAAGATTTATGTGAGTTCGAGGTTAGCCTGGGCTACCTAGTGAGCTCAAGGAAAGCCTAAACTACAAAGCCGAGACCTTGTCTCAAAAAACAAAATGAAAGATTTGAAAATCTACAATCTACTATAATTCAGAATATCCACCATAGAAGAAAGTTACTAGTCATGTGGGAAAAGGAAGAAATGACTGGTTATCAAGAATTTTAGTATCAGTAAGAACACACAAAGATAATCCTGACCTTGAAGCTAGTACAAGCTTTCGAATTAGCAATTCTTAGAGTGGAAGAAACTGGAAAACTGTGACAACTGAAAGAAGACACACGTTATAAAATTCCATTTATAGGGCCGGAGGGTTAGCTCAGTGGTTCCGGCGCCTGCCTCGCAAGCGTAAGGACCTGAGTT
>PVIC010054325.1:0-11257 GCA_004025085.1 Thryonomys swinderianus | reverse complement strand
CCCTGTCTCAAGAAAGAAAGAAAGAAAGAAAGAAAGAAAGAAAGAAAGAAAGAAAGAAAGAAAGAAAGAAAGAAAGAAAGAAAGAAAGAAAGAAAGAAAGAAAGAAAGAAAGAAAGAAAGAAAGAAAGAAAGAAAGAAAGAAAGAAAGAAAGAAAGAAAGAAAGAAAGAAAGAAAGAAAGAGAAAGAAAGAAAGAAAGAGAGAGAGAAAGGAAGAAAGAGAAAGGAAGAAGGAAAGAAAGAGGGAAGGAAGGAAAGAAAGAAAGAAAGAAAAAGAAAGAAAGAAAGAAAGAAGGAAAGAAAGAAAAGAAAGGAAGAAGGAGGGCTCCATCCAGTTCACAAAATTATCTATCTAGATCAATACATACTGGCATATGAGTAAAATCAAGCTGCCAATCTTCTCCAGGGTACTTACCATTTCTCTGTATATCTGGAAGGATTATGCTTCAGTTAAAAGGAGTGTTATTTTGACAGAGTTCACACGTTTTAATTATCTGTTGTATTGTCTGAGAAAGTCTCTTTCCTACAAATAACTTTAAGGCCAATTGGTGGGTCTTGTCTCTCTCCACATGGACAGCTTGATGTAAAAACTTTGTAATTTTCTTTTGAGTAGCACCAAGAAGGAACAATTTACCATCGTCTGATTGTAATCATCCTGATGGAAGGAAATGATACCCATGGGAAACAGCCTGTTTGATTTCTAGCTGAGAATATTTGGGTCAAGTATGAAGAAAGACCCTTCCCAGGTTAGGGAAGCCTGGAGGGAGAGCCCTCAAGGAGCTTTTTTTCAGTTATATCAGTCAGTTCATTACTTCACGATACTTTGTTAAATCTTTTTTGGACCCTATACAATAAATTATCACCATTTTGGAGTACATGGAACAGGGAAGAGGACATTGCCAGAATCTCTGGCATGAGACCTGGTCTCCTGTGAACCACTACAGTACAAGGCAAATTAAAGAATAGACAAGAAACAAGACAGAGAGAATCTGAATCTTGGGGCATGATCAGGGCTGTTGATGGCAACAAAGACAAAAGCCCCCAAGCACATCTGATATTTATTGGATATAGTCATGGGAATAGGGATCAAGGTATGCTTTGAAGGCATCTAGTCAAATACTACAGAACACCTGGCATGATGGCACCAGGCAGGGCTGTAAGGGTGTAAGCTTATCTTGCTTGGCTAGCACAAACCAGCACTGGGATGGGGTACAATTAGTAAGCAACCCATCAGGTCAATGAGAAGGTATAATTCAGGAGAAAGAATTTTAATTGGGGTCACACGGAGCTCACCTGTATATAACTCAGCAGAATCCTGCCACTTCACAGATCAAGACTTAGGCCTCAGTGATAGCCATTAGCAAAGGAGCATTACTATTCTACCTCTGCTACTTTTAATGGCCATTTGAGTTATGTAAGGATTTGGTTTGACTCCTGATATAAAACAACACAGCCAGGGCTGGAGATTTAGCTCAGTGGTTCCGGCGCCTGCCTCGCAAGCGCAAGGTCCTGAGTTCGATCCCGGTGACCACATAGAATGCTGGGCGTGGTGACTCATGCCCACCAGCAATCAATACCACATACCACAGTGCCGGGTATGGTGGCTCATGCCTGTAATCCCAGCACTTGGGAGGCAGAGACAGGAGGATTGCTGAGTTCCAGGCTTGCCTGGGCTACATAGTGAGCTGAGGGCCAGCCTGAACTACAAAGCAAGACCCTGTCTCAAAAAAAAAAAAAAAAAAAACAGCCAAATTAGGGAAGGCAAGAAGTATGTGCTACTCATAGCCCGCTAGTACTGGGCAGGGATGCCTGTTACATTGCATGAAAAAAGTTGATCTAGTCCTTATGATACTTCATGGGAGTTCTGTTCCATTGGCTGTTAGATCATTTTTTCTTCATATGACTGCATGAACATGCAGCACTAGGAAAACATATCTTGAGTCAGTTAAATATTGACATTTTGTCCCTCGCTGAGTTGTAAAGACCTTGTCAGAGATATTAGGATTTAGTTTTGTCTCTGTGAGGGTGAGGCAATGCACCTGACCTGGGTGTATGTATACTACAGTATTTAAACAAGATAAGATCTTTCTTTCCAGGGGGAACTGGACTTTCAGGCATAATTAAAAAAGAATGACAGGGGGAAAAAAAAGCCATCCCAGTAACACCTGAAGGGTTGTGAGAAATAGGGAGCTACCTCTTCTCTATCACTGAAGTATGATGACTGGAAGGAAGGCCAGGATTCAAAGAATGATCAAGAGACACATACCAGTGTCCAATGATAGGCTAGTTTCTTTTCCCTCTGAGTTATGATTACCTGGGCTTCTCTATGGAGATGATAGTCCAGTCAGGAGAAGGCAGAGTACACTAGGGCCCTTTAGTCTTGCTGACCAGTAGATAAGATGGATCTAACCCTTAGGACCTCCATCTTACCAGGTAGCCCAAATTTCAGTGATCACTTTCCAATCAGGGGGTGGGTCAGGAGGCCTCTTTTCATGATGGTTTTATCACAGTTTCTTCTAAGTTGGTCTGGCTTTCTGGAGCCATACCAGGTGAGTTTAGTTGTGGAGCTCTTTTGGGAGCCCCAAGAATCAGATTTAGAGTGTATTCTTTTCAAGGGCATAATCAAGGAGCCACTTTCTCTTGGGCTCTTTGTTTTTTCCTCTTACTTCTTTCTGGTCTCACTTATAATATACTGAGGAGGCAATTCTCACTAAGCTATCAAGTGAGCTATCTGGAGCAAAAGCCATGTTATGTAGCTTTTTTCTTATACCTGAAATTGACCAGGTAACAAACTTGTCTTTAAAAATAATCTGTCCTTGGGCTGGGGATTTAGCTCAGTGGTTCTTGGGTCTGTCTGGCAAGAGCAAGGTCCGAAATTTGATCCCCAGCACCACACACTATAATGCCAGGTGTGGTGGTTCATGCCTATAATCTCAGCACTGGGGAGGCAGACGCAGGAGGATTGCCAAGAGTTCAAGGCTAGCCTGGGCTACATAGTGAGTTAAGGGCCAGCCTGAGACTTTGTCTCAAAAAAATTTTTTAAAAATAAAAATAATCTGGGCCGGAGATTTAGCTCAGTGGTTCCAGCACCTGCCTTGCAAGCGCAAGGTCCTGAGTTGGATCCCTGGTAACCACATACAATGCTAGGCATGGAGACTCACGCCCACCAGCAATCAACACCACATACCACAGGGCCGGGTGTGGTGGCTCACGCCTGTAATCCCAGCACTCAGGAGGCAGAGACAGGAGGGTTGTTGAGTTTGAAGTTTGCCTGGGCTACATAGTGAGCTGAGGGCCAGCCTGAACTACAAAGTGAGATCCTGTCTCAAAAAAAAAAAAATCTATCCTATCAAATCAGGAGCCAGAGATCTATGCTGCCTTAATACCTTTTGTAAATGATCTAAGAAGGCTGAAGTGGTCTCATCTGACTCTTAATGAGTAGTTGATAATTATAATTATTTAAGGGGGGGCCGGAGATTTAGCTCAGTGGTTCCAGTGCCTGCCTTGCAAGCGCAAAATCCTGAGTTCAATCCCTGGTAACCACATACAATGCTGGGCGTGGTGACTCAAGCCCACCAGCAATCAATACCACAGTGCCAGGCATGGTGGCCCACGCTTGTAATCCCAGCACTCGGGAGGCAGAGGCAGGAGGATTAGTGTGAGTTTGAGGCTAGCCTGGGCCACATAGTGAGCTCAGAGCCAACCTGAACTACAAAGCAAGATCCTGTCTCCAAAAAAAAAAAAAAAAATAGTATTACATCTTTTTAGTTTAGTTCATAGGTCTAAGTAAGACCCCTAAAGGGTTGTCTGAAAACTGTCCCAGATTTTGTTTGATCTGTTTGAGGTCACTGAGAGAAAAGGACACATGGACATGGATAAGGTCAGATTCTCCCTATAAGGGATACTGTCCTTTAGCAGACCAAACAAAATCAGGTAAGGATAGATATAGCCCAATAGAAGCTTCAGTTAAAATTGTTTTGGAGTCCACACCCTTAGAGTCTGGAGGGCACAAGAGGAACCTCAGGCTTAGTAATAATAGATTTATCTGATTGTGCCTTAAGGGCAGAGGTGTCTGGTTTTCCTGTGACCTATGTTTACATTTTGAACACAAGTAAAGATTACCTTTTAATACAAAGAAAGTCTGATTATGAAGTAATTTTGACCATTTTCCCTCTCTTACAGCAGAATTCTAGTTGTGAACTAATATACAATACTTTCCATTTTGCCTTTAGGGGATAGGAAGGCCATACACAGGTGCAGAAAAATATTAAACAGGTTTTCTTCAATATGTGAGGGTAGAACAATTTCCAGGGCTTAAGAATATTTTTCAGGGAACGGAGATTTAGCTCAGTGGTTCCAGCGCCTGCCTCGCAAGTGCAAGGTCCTGAGTTCGATCCCTGGTAACCACATACAATGTTGGGCGTGGTGACTCGCCCACCAGCAATCAATACCACATACCACAGTGCTGGGCATGGTGGCTCACGCCTGTAATCCCAGCACTTGGGAGGCAGAGACAGGAGGATTGCTGAGTTTGAGGCTTGCCTGGTCTACATAGTGAGCTCAGGGCCAGCCTGAACTACAAAGCAAGACCTTGTCTCAAAAAAAAAAAAAAAAGAATATATTTCAGGGCTGGAGATTTAGCTCAGTGGTCCTGGAGCCTGTCTAGCAAATCCTGAGTTCAATCCCTGGTAATCACATACAAACAATACTGGGCATAGTGACTCATGTCCACCAGCAATCAGTACCACATGCCACAATGCTGGTTGTGGTGGCTCACGCCTGTAATCCCAGTTCCCAGGTGGCAGAGGCAGGAGGATTGCTGAGTTTGAGGCTTGCCTGGGCTACATAGTGAGCTCAGGGCCAGCCTGACCTACAAAGTGAGACCCTGTCTAAAAATAAAAGAACACATTTCTAAGGAGTAAGAGACTTTGACATTGAGTTTCCCATCTGCAAAACAACAAGGGGGAAAAATAGGCATCTGTTTTGATTCCTACTTGGTTTCTATATCCTCTCAAGGCATATCCCAAGGTGACCTGCTGTAGAGCAGGTAGCTGCTATCTGGAAAGTAACCAGGAGATACCCTTCTTACTGACACCACCTCAACCTTTTTCAGAAACTCACATTCCTAACTCCAACATATGTTTCTAAAAGCACAAGCTATAGTTATAACAGTTATGTTTAAAGAAGGAAGCACTATTGGCAAAATTAAAGAAATAAGAGAACTGAACAACTGTGCTGTAATACTTACAAAGAGTAAGTGAAAAAAAAATCAAAGGGTATATTGGTAGTGGGTAGAGCACTTCCAAGCCTGCAGGAATGGAAAAAAATCCTGCTCTGGGCCCTAAGGCAAAAGAAGATCCCAAGACATCTGTACTGTCTACCTGACCACCTAGGCAATCTTCCTTAGCAGCAAGACAAGGATAAGTTTTACTCAAAATCCACTAATGTGTTTATGTCTCTATTTCTGCAACACACTTAAGAAACTCATAGGTTAAAACCTATACCTGCAATAGATATTGGAAAATGGTTAAAAAAAAAGTTCAGCCGAGAAGGGTAAAGTGGTGGGGGGAAGAAAAATGAAAGAAAGAAAATCAAAGGAAGAAACAAAAACAAAGCTTTTGTACGTAAGGTAACAGAAGATGGGGGGAAAGAGATGCAAGATACATTGGTATAAATTTCCCATGATGAATGTTATCACTATATATATAATACATATAAATATGTGTGTGTGTGTATATATATATATATATATATATATAAAATGTACCAATAAATGTTTTACTAAAACAAAGTTTAAAAAAAAACCTTATACCCATTGTTCAGCTATGGGCCAACCTTAAAAGTTCTTAGTTGTTGAGTAGGAGAGAAAGGTTGAGACAGTTCAGGGTTCCTCTTCTAATCTTTGCAGAAACTTGCTTCTAAAAAAGGAAGTACAAAGTGACAGGAAAAGATCAGAAAGGAGACCAATAAAAGGAAGTCTTTTTTTTCTCATATGCAAGTTGAGTTATTGAGGCAATTTGCCATGACTTGTACCCTCAACCTGGAAAAGTGAAAGTGGAGAATCTTAAAAGCTAAAGTTGCTTCCTCATCAGTGGTAGATCAGGCCACAAAAGAAACTGAAGCAGGGCAGGTTCAACATTCCTCTGTAAAGTGCAGAAGGGAGATCAAGCTAGACTGTTCCCCAAGTCTTAAGAAGGGCCTATTGGCTTTTTTTTTTTTTTTTTTTTTTTTGAGACAGGGTCTCACTTTGTAGTTCAGGCTGGCCCTGAGCTCATTACGTAGCCCAGGCAAACCTGGAACTCACAACAATCCTCCTGCCTCTGCCTCCCAAGTGCTGGGATTACAGATGTGAACACCACAGCTGGCAGGGCCTATTGGCTTTTAACTGGCAGTTGGCAGGGGGTGGGGAGGTTCCCATGATTTGTTAGTGAGCATGTACATTCCCTATATATAAAGTAGATTTCATAAAAACCCACTTTACAGCATTTCATAAATTCACATTTTGGATAGTATCAAGTCCATTAGAGGATGTTCTTACATTACTTTTCCCTAGCACAGACAACAAACCACAACAGTCAAACAGGTCAAGCAAGGAGCACCAATAAATTCAGCAACTAGGAAGTCCAAATGCATATACAAAAACAGGAATACACAAAACAAGAATACAAGACCCTTCCTGGAAAAGCAAACTGTTCCATTGAAGAAACATCATACATAATATTCCCATGTTCTCAATTTATCATCATTTTAACAAAACACAATTCATAAAGAAAAAGCATAAAAATTCAAGCTGTATGCAACTGACAAACAAAGATGACAATTTCTTATTACTTAAACGAGTTACAAAAACAAACTAAACAACTTCCTATTATCTATCTGGGGCCTCCAAATGATGTAGGCAGAATAAATATAACTTCTAGCGGCCACATGTTGGTTACACTGAGTTTGTGTTCTCTCCCTCTCCCCTCAAAAAAATTCTAAAGAACAACAGAAAGTAAGAATAGAAAAATTTATTGGAAGATTTACCTCCTGAGAGACAGGAGGAGACCCCAAAGTGGGTGGCTAATAATCCACTTCTTAAGACTTTTATGGAGCAAAATCATGAAGTGGTTACAATATGAGTTAAAACTATGATCAACTGGGCCGGGGATTTAGCTCAGTGGTTCCAGTGTCTGCCTTGTAAGTACAAGATCCTGAGTTCGATCCCTGGTATCACATACCACAATGTTGGGTATGGTGGCTCACACCCGTAATCCCAGCAATCAGTACCATACATTACAGTGCTGGGCATGGTGGCTCACGCCTGTAATTCCAGTATCAAAAGGCAGAGGCAGGAGGATTGCTGTGAGTTGAGTCTAGCCTGGACTACACAGTGACTTCAGGGCCAGCCTGAACTACAAAGTGAGACCCTGTCTCAAAAAAAACTTAAAAAATAAAAGATAATATCATTTGTAGGTAAAAATTCTCAATGATGAATGTGAAAATAATGTATACTTAAAGTGTACCAGTAAATCCAGTGTTTTAAAAAAGTGCCTGACAGGGTCTTGGGGTTTGATAGATAAATAAATAAATCAGACCTGGTTCCTACTGTTAAGGAGTTTGCAGATTGGTAAAACAGATATTGTAGTAAAAAGCAGAAAATGAGTGATAGGCTGGTAGTTAGACATTAGGGGTCTGAGGAACAGACAGGGAGTCTAACATAACATGCTTTGACAGTTATAATTAAAGAAAGATCTTGATGTATATTATATTTATAATCATTTATTAGATTTCAGACCCAAACACATAGGGCCCCTATTTATTTATTTATTTATTTATTCATTCATTCATTCATTCATTCATTCATTCATTCATTCCAGTACTGGTGATCAGTCAGGACCTTGAGCTTGCAAGGCAGGTGCAGTACCACTGAGCTAAATTCCCGACCCAGAACCTCTATTTCTAGAAAAAGTCATACAGCATTCCTGGTTGCCACAGCCTGAAGCACAATGATATTAAGAAAGGAAACTTAAGTTTCCTACATGGTTAAGGGCCTTAAAGGATCACTGACTATCTGAAAAGGACAGAGACATTTAACATTTTCAAAGAATCTTCTAAGCATAATAATTACCCAAGGCCCCTGAACTCCAGGAGTAATTGGTGTGTGTGGGGGGGAGACAGTACTGGAGATTCAACTCAAGGTCTTTGCATTGGGCACCTCCCCAACCATTTTAAATTTTTATTTATTTATTTAATTTGAGGCATGGTCTTGCTAAGTGACTAAATGGCTCAAGCTGAGTTTAAACTGGTGATCCTCCTGCCTCAACCTCCCAGACAACTGGGATTACAGGCATGCACCACCCCACCTAGGTCTTAGGAGTGACTCTTGTTTGCATAAGAAATTTCCAAACTCATACTTAGTGTAGATATCTTTGTGACACTGCCCATTTTCTCACTGGAAGGTGTAACTCTCCCTTTATCTACTTCATGAGAAATTCTACCTTTACTTCTGCATGGCTGCCTATGTGTCTTGATTGAATTTCTTCATCCAAGGCGCAAAAGGACCCAGGAGATTCCCAGGGAACAGGGAACCAGATTCCTGGAGCTATGACCACAGTGCTTCGGAAGATGGAGATCTCAGCTGGCTAACTTCAGCCCATCATGAACCAAGAGCAACTAAGAAGGTGCCTAGACAGGGCTTAGGCATCAAAGATGTCACCCTCTGAGCTGAAGCTGGTGGGAAGTGCGAAAACAGCCTGAGAAGAGGAGCAAGTTGATAATGGGTTCCTCTAGTGCAGGCAGGGAAGCACTGAGTGGCAGGACATTGGGCTGAGCTATGGATGCGGGCCGCCATTGGTTTCTAGATGACACAGGAAGGCCAAGTTACTTTCCTTGGTGGGCCTGGCGTACTCTACAATGACGGAGTAGAAGATGATGGTCATCCTTCCTGGCATGTATATTCCCTCAGTCTGATTTAGAGCAGTACTTCTCAAACTTTATTGTGCATTGAGTCATCCAGGATGTTTGTAAAATGCAGATTCTCCATTAGTAGGTCTGGATGAGAATCCAGGATTCTCCATTTCTACCCAAGATCCCAAATGATACCAACGTTGCTGGTCCTTAGACTACATTTTGAGTGGCAAAGATTTCCACTCATTGTTTCCATACTGTAAGCTGTACATTCTATTCCATTTTTACAGCATCTTAAGGTTTGCAGAGATATAGTACTGTATCTCCTTTACTGTTATTTTGGCAATTCTTCCTGAGAGGTAAGATAAGAAGATAGTATGCTTGTGGTTGTATGAAACACAAAAAATTTAGGTATTAGAGTTAGCCTATCTCCCCCCCCCCAACCCTGGGTTAAGGTACAAAGTGTAAGTCTCATTTTATAGATCAGGAGACCGGGGATTTGAAAAAGAGAATGGATATAGCCAAAGCCAAACACTATAGAACTAGAAGCACAGAATTTGAACAGAAGCCCCTAACCCAGCATGATTTCTATGCTGGCTGAGGTGCTCATTTATTCATTCAACACAGATTTATCACACACCCACATTTCAGACCTGTGCCTATTTGTGTATCCTGAGAGCTACCTTTATACAACTACAAGAGTGAAGCACACAAATGTAAGAGAAAAAGGTTTGGTGAAGTACATTGCTTATTGTTAATTATCAGCTCTAATTATAGCTTACAGAGGAAGCAGGGAAGTATTAATATTAATCTCTGACTTTTGTACACACATTCATTAAGCATTTATAAATCCTATCTTGTACCACGCCCTGTGTTAAATTCTGATGATGCAGGTGTGAGTCAGAAGGAGGTCCTAGTTGAATTTATTTTTTATTTATTCTTTAGGGTTTTTTGTTGTGTTGCTGTTGTTTTGGAGACAGTGTCTTGCTTTGTAGTTCAGGCTGGCCTTGAGCTCACTATGTAGCCCAGGCTAGCCTCAAACTCATAGCAGTCCTCCTGCCTCTGCCTCCAGAGTGCTGGGATTACAGGCATGAGCCACTATGCCCAGCTCACAGTTTAATTTAATATAGCATTTTTCTTTTTAACAAGACCTTTAGAGATAAATAAACCTAGGCTATTCCCTTCTACCTGTAAATGGGTATTTCCAGGGACAACAAACCTTTTATACCTGTCAGTGGTAACAAACAACCTGGTGTGGCACATATGCCATAGGTTCACCGCCACTGGAATAGACCAGCCATTTTTTAAAAATAAGAATCACATAGTATTCTCTTAAGCAGACAAAATTTAACAGTACTTTTTAAACTTTTTCTTTTTGCGGTACGGGGAATCAAACCCAGGCCCTTCTGCATCCAAGGTTGGCAAGGTACCACTTGAAGCTAAATCACCAGCCCAAACAGTACTTTTAAAAAGCATAATGTCCTCTCCTAATGTGTTCTCTATCGCACTAGCCATTTCAGAATAAGTATCAGTATCTCTTATTTATTTTCAGCCTTTTTTTTTTTTTTGAGATAGGGTCTCACTAAGTCACTAATTTGCTCAAACGGCTTGGATTTGGAATCTTCCTGGCTTAACCTCAGTTCTAGGATTACAAGCAGGAGCCACCACTCCTGGCTTAATGTCTTTTTTTTTTTTTTTTGCTTTTTGGAGACAGGGTCTCACTTTGTAGTTCAGGCTGGCCCTGAGCTCACTATGGTGCCCAGGTAAGCCGCCACGAACTCAGCAATCCTCCTGTCTCTGCCTCCCAAGTGCTGGGATTACAGGCGTGAGCCACCATGCCCAGCATTATATGTGGTAACCGGGGATCGAACTCAGGTCCTTGCGCTTGCAAGGCAGGTGCCGGAACCACTGAGCTAACCCTCCGGCCCTTAATGTCTATTTTTAAAAGGAGTTTCAGAGAAGTACAGCAATTTCTTCAAGGCCGTCAAATCTTCTAAGCATCCCAGAAAGGAAGCTAATAGCACCTACTCCCACGAAAGGGTGTAACAAAGGTGAAAGTGGGAGACCCAGCACATCTTGCTTAGTGCTTGTCCAGCTCCTAGTCCGGGGAACCCTCTGGTACCAGTGGGGTATGGTGGCAGTGGACACAGCCTGGCCTTCCTCTGACCAGTCTGACCCTCGCCTTCAGAGTCTGCGTCCCGCTCCCAGTGAGATGAAAAGGCTGTGACAGTCCAGAGTAGGTCCCGCTAGGAGTATATGAGAAATTGGGAGTTTGGCTGGTATAGAATGGTTTTCAAATACAGTTCCAGAGCCCAGCTTGTTGGTGCACACTGGAACCACTGAGCTAACTCTCCGGCCCAGGAATAACAT
>PVIC010054324.1:0-11578 GCA_004025085.1 Thryonomys swinderianus | reverse complement strand
CTTTCTTTCTTTCTTTCTTTCTTTCTTTCTTTCTTTCTTTCTTTCTTTCTTTCTTTCTTTCTTTCTTTCTTTCTTTCTTTCTTTCTTTCTTTCTTTGTACCGGGGGTCGAACTCAGGCCCTTATGCTTCCAAAGTAGGCGTGGTACCACTTGAGCTAAATCCCTGGCTATGTGTGAGTTTCTTGAGATGAGGTCCAGGGTTACCTGTTTTTGTATTTTCTGTACTTTTTCTTCTCTCTACTTTGTATGTAGGCTTTGTACATGTAGATGCCATATAAATAATATATGTAATAAAGTTGTAAGCTTTGGAAGGTAAAGATATATTTTATACTTCTTACCTTTGTAATTCTGAGAATTTAGGGGTGTTCATAAAATTTTGTTAATGTCAACATCTCTGTGTTCTTTTCCTCTCATTCTCTATGCCTTGCTTCACCCTTGCCTATAAAAACCTAGGAAACGGATACTTAATAAGATTAATAATAGCTCAATAGACTGTTATTTATTGAGATTAATGCTGATGACTACTGTGAGACAGAAACAATAAACAACTCATTATCAAATTTCTTTTTAGAAACCCTCTTGCAGAGCTTATTTGCCAAAGTGAGATCTGCTTCTCATACTTTCTGAGGATGGGCTTGGAACCAGGGAGAATTAGATTTGAATCCTAGTTCTGCAAATGTACTAGCTCTCTGACCTTGCATATGGCCTTTCAAAATCTTAAATTAAAAATGGGAATACTGCTGGGCGTGGTGGCTCACGCCTGTAACCCCAGCACTCAGGAGGCAGAGACAGGAGGATTGCTGAGTTCGAGGCTTGCCTGGGCTACATAGTGAGCTCAGGGCCAGCCTGAACTACAAAGCGAGACCCTGTTTCAAAAAAAAAAAAATGGGAATACTATCCTTTCTGTAGGATCATCATGAGATGGAATATGTCTGTATGTAGAAGATGTCTTAGAATGGCTTACAATAGGCAGTGATGAAAGTTACTACTTATTGTTAGATTCTGTTTAGAATCCAGTCAATTACATGATGTTGCCTGGTTAAGCCTCAGGTTAGTCTTCCCATTCTCATGCTGCCGGTTTCCCTAGCAGCTGTGAGTCCATGTCTGTATACACCGGGACGTGTAATATGCATGATGTGTTTGGGAGTCTTTGTGTGGTTCCCTCCATGAGAGTCACAAGCTCTCAGCTATCCTTACATTTGATTTGAGAAACTTCAAGGGCCTAAGTTAGAATTGCTGACTATTCTCTCTTCTTGCTGCTGTCATCTCCACCAGCCTTATTTCCTCATTAAATGATAGCACAGTGAGAGATTCCTGGGGTTAAGCCAGGAGGAGCAGATTCTAGTAACAATTTACAAAGTCAATAGGAGGAGTGTTCCTCAGTATTATTCACCTATAAAACCTGCATACTGCTGTGGCTCAGTAATAAAGATGATGGACAGATGAGGCTACTTTACCTTGGTGGGGCTGGAAAAGGTAATGAGCCGGGAGCTATTCTTCCTACTTCTTTTTGGGGGATGGTAGTGGTGAGGGGATAGTGAATTCTGAAGGCACACCAGATAGCCTTGCTGAACAGCTCTCAACCTCGCATTCTCTTTGTGGTCGCTCTCATCCCAATTTAAGGATCTGTGGTAGTTTTTCTCCCAAGTAAGGTTGAAGCCAAATCCACATGTTAGCAATTTTTAGCTCTTTAGGGAATTGCCAATTATCTCCAGAATCATTAGAAAAGTATGAACATACTTTCCAAAACAAAGTTAATTTTAATGAACTTAAGTTTTTAAAATGCATGTCACAGAGTTATACTTCTGGCAAAATCTTTCTAATTAGGTTGTTTCAGTCAAGTCTCTTTTGGAGAGCAATAAGAAAATTTTAGCAAATTATTATTTTTTAAACAGCAAACTGAAGATACAGAAGAACTACTCAAACAGTGAGAATTTTCTGTTCCAAGATTAGAAGAAAGGAGAAGGTAAGTCTGGTGTTTGAGGACACTTTACCATGAAAATAATTGCTGATTCCCAAATAAAAACAACATTGACAAACCAAGATATTGAGCTTTCTGCAGTGTCCCACTAGGATTAGTGATAAGAAAACAAACCAACAACAACCTGTAGAAAAGAGCTGAAAAGAAGGAAGGGCCATGGTCAAAAAAACCTCAGACTTTTTCATAGTTAACTCAAAGAATTTCACCCTACGAAAAAAGTGAACTGTCAGTAGACTAAGAAGGACTATAGATCTGCTGCCAATTTCTCAGCCACACCGTGTTCAGCTGGTAAGACTGCTTGCTTGACAGAAATAAAAGTAAATTCCCTATGGAGGGAGATTACATTACTTAGAATCTTGCATTATCTCTAAAGTTCAGCAGGCTTTTTTGAAGAAATTGACAATGTGGTTCTAAAGTGTATATGGAAATGCAGATGATCTAGAACAGCGGTGGTGAGCCTAAGGCCCACCGCAGCAGGCTGTTTGCATCATGGGAAGCTCTAAAGAGTTCACCATCGCTGACTAGAGCAACCAAAACAGTATGGGGGAAAAAATAAGAACATCTTCAGCTCAAGATTTATTACATAGCAGAAGACTTATAGATAATAGACTTAAAGCAGAAGTAGACAGATGAATGGAAGAGGGCAAATCTAGACTGAGTATATACTGACAATCAGCCAGGCACTTCAGCAAGGAAGGAAAAGCTTTTGTAACAAATTCTTCTGAAATAACTGGATATACCCTGGAAGGACAACTATAACGCCTATGACACACCATATGCAAAAGTTATTCTAAGACATATTATGGATAGTTTAGAACCAATAAATGCCAGTGAAAACATAAAGCTGAAAAAAAAACAGGTAAGAATTTCCAAGGATATCTCAGGATTTGGGGAGGCCATTGCCCCCCCTTAGACTATGTAGGTTTATGTGGCTTTGAGTGTGTATGTGTGTGTGTAGTAAAATATACTCTGGGAGCTTTTTGATCCACACATTGTAGTTGCTAACTTTTTGAAAACTATATGGTTTTTTAAAAGAGCTAATGGTGCTGGGTGTGGTGGCTCATCCCTAATCCCAGCACTCAGGAGGCAGAGGCAGGAGGATTGCTGTGAGTCTGAGGCTTGCCTAGGCTACATATTGAGCCCAGGGCCAGCCTGAACTACAAAGCAAGAACCTGTCTCAAAACAAAAACAAAACAAAAAACCAAGCTAATGGTGATTGAACTCAGGGCTTTTGTATTGAGCTATATACCTTCATATATATATATAAAATTTGGAAACAGAGTATTGCTAAATCACTAAGTTATCCAGGCTGTGTTTAAACTTTCAATACTGCTACCTCATCTTCCTAGAATGTTGGGATTAGAAGAGTGTACCATCATGGCAGGCTTTAACCATATGGCTTTAAAAAGTGTGTACAAGTATTACATTGATAAACATTCAGAGAGAGTGAGAGAGAGAGAGAGAGAGAGAGAGAAAGAAAAAGAGAGAGATTTCATGTCTATCCAGATGTATGAGATAAGTTTTGGGGAAAATATCAGAAAGTAACAACCTCAGATGTCTCGAACAATATAGTCCTAACTGTGTAGACCATTTTCGAGGGCAATCATATTACATTTAGTTTGGGGTTTCATAGGTGCTGCCAGTGGAATGCTAGAAAATTATTTTCTGAGTTCTAATCACTCTTATTGGCTGATTTTATTTATTTATTTTTTACTGTGAATTAAATGAATGTCATAGATATTTGAGAAACTCAAGGAGAGATTTCCCTCAAGCTAATGCCATGAGACTGTCTTATATATGGAATTAAGAAATCTAGGTTCAAGGCCCCTTTTTACTATCAATGACTCTGTGACCTTAGCTATATATTATCTCCCATTTCTTCTGTTTACCTCAGAAGCTAAATTGCAGAGCATAGTGCCCCCCAAAAGAAGGCAGCATGCCAAATCCTTCTTACTAGCAGTCATGCCTCAGTGTACTTATTAGGGATTCAGTCTCCCCTATTAAATTTGGAGAACTTTAAAAGTACTAACTGTATCTTTGCCTCTGAAATTTTCCACACATTACTATTATTATGGCTCTGTCTCTAATGGGGATCAAATAAATGTTTCCAGAGATTTATTGATGGGTATTGTGAGGAAAATGTCATTAAATGTTTTTGTAATTCCCTTTATGAAATGACAGAAAGTTCTATATGTTCCAGGAAAATTCTTATTTCACTTAAATTTATGATTAAGTTGGAGCTGAACAATAAAGTAAAAGCAAGAGTCCTATGTTCTTCCTGAAGAAAGAGTTTCATAATGATTTATACTTTTATAAAAAGGACAATTTCATTCAAAATACAGACAGTAAATCTGGGCATACAGTAATCCTAGATTTGGAAAACTTAATTTTCATTATTACTTCTATACATGTGGTATGAATTTGGTTTTTTTTTGTTTTTGTTTTTGAGACAGGGTCTCGCTTTGTAGTTCAGGCTAGCTCTGAGCTCACTATGTAGCCCAGGCAAGCCTCGAACTCAGCAATCCTCCTGTCTCTGCCTCCTGAGTGCTGGGATTACAGGCATGAGCCACCATGCCCAGCACTGTGGTATGTGGTATTGATTGCTGTGGGCGTGAGTGTGGTTGTATGTGGTTACCGGGATTGATTTCAGACCTTGCGCTTGCGAGGCAGGCGCCGGAACCACTGAGCTAACCCTCCGTTCCCTGTGGTATGAATTTTAACAGTAGAATTTGCACCTATAAACATCTACCACTATAGCACGAATAGGTTAATCCTGATAAGGGAGTGCTTTTGTGATTTTTTTTTTTTGAGACAGGGTCTTACTACATAATTCAACCTGGTCTTGAACTCACCATGTTAGCCCAGGCTGAGCTTAAACTCAAAGCAATCTTCCTGCCTCAGCCTCCTGAGTACTGGGATTATAGAAGTGTGCCACCATACTCAGCTTGTGATCTTGATATATAAACAGCATGAACAATTTGTTCAACAACTAGAATATCAGAACTTAAAATCACTCTTGGAAATTTAAAATATGCTACAATAAAAATGCTTTCTGTAATGGGACTCAAATTTATAAGATACTTAATTTAACCATTTTACAGCATTATACTTTATCAATTAAGGCTATAATGAAGGAAATATTTATTGTTTCCTTGGTTCACAAACACCTTGCTAAGCTGTTTAACACATTATTTATTCCCCTATTATAAGTGACCCTGTGAAACTGGTACTATAATTATCTCCATACTACAAATAGGAAAATAGGATAAAAGAGTTTCAGCAATTAAATATAATATTCCAGATGGGATTTGAATGGTTAGTAGACTTACAACTTATTTAAATACCACAAATCTTTTCTTTTAATAGCTCTACTGCTGGCTCATTCTTTAAAGTATTTTTTGGGGGGCTCTCTTTCTTTAGTCACCATTTATCTGTATCTCCTATCTTTGTGTTATAAATTAATTATTTGGGCATAGGTTATATGGGTTTTTCTAATGTGCTGATAAAAATGGTGAAGTGGCCCTGGTCTGTCACAGCTTCACTGCTGAATTCTGCAGAACTTTTAAAGAAGAGTTAATGCCACTACTTCTCAATCTTTTTAATGAAATCGAAAGGGAAGCAGTACTCCCCAAATCATTCCTTGAAGCAACCATTACCTGATTCCAAAGGCAGAGAAAGATCCAACCAAAAAAGAAAACTACAGGCCAATCTCTCTAATGAACATTGATGCAAAAATCCTCAATAAGGGGCTGGAGATTTAGCTCAGTGGTTCTGGCGCCTGCCTCGCAAGTGCAAGGTCTGAGATCGATCCCGGTAACCACATACAATGCTGGGCGTGGTGACTCACACCCACCAACAATCAACCAGCAATCAGCACCACATACCACAGTGCGGGGCGTGGTGGCTCATGCTTGTCATCCCAGCACTTGGGAGGCAGAGACAGGAGGATTGCTGAGTTTGAGGCTTGCCTGGGCTACATAGTGAGTTCAGGGCCAGCCTGAACTACAAAGCAAGACCCTGTCTCAAAAAAAAAAAAAAATCCTCAATAAAATACTGGCAAACAGAATACAGAGAGTTATCAAGAAAATCATACACCCTGATCAAGTCAGATTTATCTCAGGGATGTAAGGCTGGTTTAAAATATGTAAATCAATAAACGTAATACACTACATTAACAGACTCAAGAACAAAAACCATAAGATCACCTCAATAGACGTAGAAAAAGCGTTTAACAAAATCCAACACCCATTCATGAGCAAAGCCCTATAGAGAATCAGAATAGATGGACTTTATCTCAATCTAATACAAGCTATTTATGAGAAACCAACAGCCAGCATCATACTTAATGGCCAAAAACTGAAACCTTTTACACTAAGATCAGGAACGAGACAAGGATACCCACTGTCACCACTCTTATTCAACATAGTGCTGGAAATAGCCATAGCAATCAGGTAAGACAAAGGAATAAAGAAAGGAAAGGAAGAAGTTCAACTGTCATTATTTGCTGATGATATGATACTCTATCTAGAGGATCCTAAAAACTCAACCAAAAGACTGCTAGACTTAAGTACCAAATTTGGTAGTGTTGCTGGATACAGGGTTAATGCTCAAAAATCAACAGCCTTTGTCTACACAAACAACAGACTCACTGAAAGAGAAATTGGGAAGTCAATCCCTTTCACAGTAGCACCCAGAAAAATGAAAGATCTAGGAATCAATCTAACAAAGGAGGTGAAAGACCTCTACTCTGAAAACTATAGGACTCTGAAAAACAAGACAGAAAAGGATATTAGAAAGTGGAAATACATCCCTTGTTCCTGGGTAGGGAGAACCAGCATTGTCAAAATGGCTATACTCCCACAACTACTATACAGATTCAATGCAATTCCAATTGAAATTCCAACACTATACTTCACAGAGCTAGAGAAAATAATACAAAAATTGATCTGGAACCACAAGAGACCTAGAATAGCAAAATCAATTCTAAGCAACCAGGACATGGCAGGGTGTATTACAATCCCCAACTTAAAACTACTATAAGGCCACCATGATAAAAACCACATGGTACTGGCAAAGTAACAGACCCGAGGACCAGTGGAATAGATTAGAAGTTCCAGAAACAACTCCAGAAACACTAAGCAACCTTATCTTTAACAAAGGAGCCAAACATCCTCTGGAGGAAAGACAGCCTCTTTAACAAATGGTGCTGGAAAAACTAGGCTTAACCTGCCAAAAACTAAAGCTAGACCTATCTCTTTCACCATGTACAAAACTAAAATCACAATGGATTCAAGACTTAAACATTAAAACAGAAACAATAAACCTGCTGGAAAACAGATTAGGTAAAACTCTTGGAGACATTGGCTTAGGCAGAGACTTTATGAATAAAACCTCTATAGCACAAGAACTAGCAGAAAGAATCAACAAGTGGGATCTCATCCTACTAAAAAGCTTCTGCACAGCAAAAGAAACCTCTGACACCACTAAAAGACAATCAACAACATGGGAAAAAGTCTTTACTAGCTGTTTGTCAGACAAAGGGCTACTATCTACAATATATATAGAACTTAAATCAGTCTCCCCAAGTTTATAGACCCAATTCAAAAGACCCAATTCAAAAATAGGCATCAAATGAACAGACATTTCTCAGAGGCAGAAGTCAAAGCAGCCAAGAAGCATATGAAGAAATGTTTGACATCACTGGTCATTCGAGAGATGCAGATGAAAACAACACTGTGATTTCATCTCACTCCACAAAGAATGGCTGCTATTGCAAAATCAACCAACAATAAATGCTGTCAAAGCTGTGGGGAGAAAGGAACTCTTCTCCACTGTTGGTGGAATTGTAGACTTGTGCAATCATTGTGGGGATCTGTGTGGAGATTCCTAAGAAAACTAGGACTAGAGGTCCCATTCGACCCTGCTATTCCCCTGCTAGGAATATACTAAAAGGAATTTTAAAAAGTCACATTGGAAAAACATATGTACACCCTTGTTCATAGCAGCTCAGTGTGTGATAGCCCAATCTTGGAAACAACCCAAATGCCTGTCAACTGGAGACTGGATAAAGAAGATGGGTTTTTAAAAAAATAAAATGGAGTATTACTCTGCCATAAAGAATGACAAGATTCATTCATTTATGTGCAAATGGATACACCTGGAGGACACACTAATAAGTGAAATAAATAGATCAAAGATATGCAAATACTGGATCTTTGTTTTTTGGTATGAGAACCTATAGATGTAAATGAGTTCTAGAGGGTATGATAGTTTTTGTAAAATAGGAACTATCCAAAGGGAATGATGTGGGAACATAATGAGGGGAAAGAATAAATATGATTCTGAAAGAAAATAAAAGAGCATATATATAAGGGGTGGGGGTTTGTAGGTGGGTAGGGATGTGGATAAAAATGAGAATTAACTTTCTCAGAAAACTAGGACTAGGTGTCCCATTTGACCCTGCTATCCCCCTGCTAGGAATATACCCAAAAGAATTTAAAAACTCACATTGGAAAGACAGATGTACACCCTTATTCATAGCAGCTCAGTTCGTGATAGCTCAATCTTGGAAACAACCCAAATGTCCATCAACTGGAGAGTGGATAAAGAAGATGTGTTTTTTTAATAAAATGGAGTATTACTCTGCCATAAAGAATGACAAGATCGATCCATTTAGGTGCAAATGGAGACACCTGGAGAATATACTAATAAGTGAAATCAATAGATCACAGATAGACAATTTCCGGATCTTCTCTTTGGCATGAACACCTGTAGATGCAAATGAGCTCTAGAAAGTAGGACAGCTTTTATAGAGTGGAATATTTCTATAGGAAACTTGGTGTGGGAATGTGGTGAGGGGAATAAAGGAATAAATATGATACAGAAAGCAAAAAGAGCATGTATAAAGGGGGGAGGAGGTGTGGGTGGGTAGGGATATGGGTAAAAATGAGAATTAACTTGTGTCATATACTGGTACAAATTCCCCAATGTTATATGTGATTCTGAGATGTATATAAATTGTACCAATAAAGAATTCAATTAAAAAAATGAGAATTAACTTGTGTCATATACTGGTACAAATTCCCCAATGTTGTGTGTGATTGTGAGCTGTATATAAATGTACCAATAAATAATTCAATTAAAATATGTTGTAGTGAAAAAGCCAAGTGCAGCCCATTAATATAGACCTTGGCCAGGTTCACATTGGTCATTTTATCAACAATAATGCAGCCTACTAGAAATTAGTTTAACTTGACTTCTCTAATGATGCCCATTTTTCCTTTGTGCCCTCAATGTTACTTTGAGAGACTATTAAACATGAACCTAAAGCCAGGATACATCATAGATAAGGGAGGGTGTACTTTATTTACTTATAACAAACTGTTATGTAGCTAGATATTCCCCCCAAAACTTTTTATGGTCAGAGGAAGGGCTCTTTGGGAGTTGGCTGAATCTATCATGTGTGATGCTGGGATTATGGGTTTGAAGTTGGGATTAAGTGGGTAGGAAATGGAAGGCCTCCCCTGGATATGGCATAGCCTGGATGGCATAAAAAGGGAGGCTTCTGCTGCTTATTGTCTGTCTGCCCTGCTTTGCCATGGACTGTTTCTCCTCTGCAATTATCCTCTGCCAAGTCACTCTGCCTTAGAGCCAGTTTATACAGACTGAAACTTTTACAAACTGTAAACTGAAATAAATCTTTGCTCCTCTAACTTTTGGTGCTGGATATTTTGTCTCAGAAATGAGAAAAGTAAGACACCAGCCATTTATAAAGAAAATTTAAGTTATTTGTTACAGCTAACTTGTGCCTATTTTTCTTCTTTAATTTTTTTCCAAAGTTTTTTTTTTTTTTTTTGGTAATGGGGATCAAAATCAGGACTTGTACTTGTGAGGCAGGTACAGTACCACAGAACTACATCCCTGGCCCTGCTCAGTGTTTTAGAACATGGAACAGAATTTAAGTCACTAACTAGGCTACTGTTTTTGGAAGTCACTATTTTCTTAACTATAAAAATTTAGGGGCTGGAGATTTAGCTCAGTGGTTCCAACACCTGCCTCGCAAACGCAAGGTTCCTAGTTCAATCCCTGGTAACCACATATAACTATACTGGGAGTGGTGACTCACCTGTAATCCCAGCACTCTGGAGACAGAGGCAGGAGGATTGCTGAGTTTGAGGCTTGCCTGGGCTGCATAGTGAGCTGAGGGCCAGCCTGAACTACAAAGTGAGAACCTGTCTCAAAAAAACAAAACAAAAAAATTTAGGCTACAATTATTTTTTTCTAGACTTTATGTTTTTAATTTCCTGGAGATTACTGACAGCAAATGTACAACTTTGTTGGTAAGACCTTTAAGAACCCTGGTTAGATTTGAGAGTGGAGAGACTGGAGATTGAACCCTGGGTTCTTGCACTGAGCTATATTTCCAATCATTTACTTATTTTTAATTTTAAGATGGGAACTCACTAAGACATTAATTTACCCAGGCTGCCTTGAACTTGGAATTCTCCTGTCTCAGCGTCCCCCAGTGCTGCAATTTCAGGGGCGCATGACCCCACTTGGCTCCTAGAAAAAAAACTTTAACTACAAAGACAGCTCCTTTGAAATGACTAAGGGCTATTTAACAAACGACTAAGGGCTTATTTAACCACCTTCCTCTCTAAACTTAATTCTCTTCTAATGGTGTTAAAATTATTCCAGTTTAATACTGTTCTTGGTAGAGGCTTCTTACTCTTATTATTCTTCCACATATGTGTTCTCTGTCTCTACATATGTTTTCCTCAGGTTCCTGATTTCCTAAAGTAGCTCTTCTAAACAATGAAAAAAAATCCAACAATAAACATAAATAAGAAACACCATTAGTTGTATTCTTTTTTGAGAAAAATTTCCCTGTTCTATGGTCAGTGTTTCTTTCATTCACATAACCTCACTCGGAAACATTCTTTTTATTCTCTGAACTTTTCTACTACTTGCTTTGTGCCTTCTTTATAGTATTTGTCATGCTCTCTTTAGTATTACAGTTATCGGTATTTATTTTTTGTTTACTAGAGTCTAAGCCCCTTCGGAAGAAAAACTAGGTCATATACACTGTTGTGTATATGCTCATGAGTATTTGTTGAATTATTGATATAATTTGCTTTCTTTCTTTTTTTTGGTACTAGGAATCAAATTCTAGACTTTGCAATTATGAGTTGAGTCAGGTGCTGGAACCAGTGAGCTAAATCTCCAGCTGTTGGATAATTGAATAAATGATAAAATGAATAGATGGAATCCTATCTAGTGATGTGCTGGAACCTGCTCTTACTATCTCCTGAATGCTGATGCTTAGACTTACAGGAATTTTGCCAGTAGACTATTAAGTTTGAAAATGGACTATAATGGAAATATTTACACCATGCTATATTATACAATGAAAAGACCTCTCCTTTGATGTCCAGTTATTATGAAATGTTTTTATTATCAAACATTTATCAGTGTACTAAAAATTATATGTATCTTTTTGTGTTAAAATTAAGCCTAATATTAAAAATTAGAGACATTTACACCCAAATGGATGTACTTTGAGGACATACTCATAAGTGAAATAAATAGGACATGGATG
>PVIC010054323.1:0-11572 GCA_004025085.1 Thryonomys swinderianus | reverse complement strand
GGGAGGAAGGGAGGGAGGGAGGAAGTCCGCTCTTACATCAGCCCGATGAAACCCAGGCAGCCCGTTCTTGGACCCAGTTCCGCACGCAAGTCCCGCTGTGGAATGAGCCCGGCTGCCCCTGCAGGGGTTGAGGTCAGACCCGGCCCGGCTCGCCTGCCTGTGCGTCCCTCCTGTGCTCCGTTCTGAATCTGGTTTTCTGCAGCGCGCACCCTCTGCCCTCTGCAGCCTCTAGGTCCCACACGGGGTCACTACGGGCACCGGAAAAGCGTGCTGTTTCCGTGCTTGTTTCAGCAGCGGCGTGACGCCGATGCGTTCCCTTTTTTTTTTTTTTTTTTTTTTTTTTTTTTGGAACTTGAAGCCTCAGTCTGAGTTTGCTCCAGCGGAGGAGCTCTGCTGTGTCCACAGTGTCCACTCTGCAGGGAGGCTGTCCTTGCCTGGATCCCTGGACAGACATGGACAAGGACGAGGAAGAAATGTCCCGAGTGGGCGAGCACGAGCCGTCCTGGCCTCACCCTGCTTGCTAACGAGATGAAAGCCGATTGTGCTTCTTCCCTTGCGTCTCGTTCTGCTCCTTTTGTAAGAGTTTCCACCTCAAGGGCTGGGGGTGGGGTGGGGCTGGGACCTTCCCGAGAACAGGGCCTGGAGCCGACCTGGTTCTGCCCCCACTTCCCCTGCTCTCCGTCTGGCCCGCTCCAGGCCCACTGGACACTCAGGATGTCCTCGTGTGGACTTGACCTTGCTCGCTGGTAATTCACATGGTGGATAGCGGGAGCCTGACTTCCCAGCGACTGGAAGTAGGGAGGTGTGCGGACAGCCCGCGGGGGGGGAGCCTTCGGGCTTACATCCTGAGTGAGAGGAGTTTGGGGTCGTCTGATGAGCCTGGGGCCGTCCCTCCCCCTCTCCCCTGCGAGCCCGGATGACCAAGCAGCCCGTGACGCTGTGCTCTAGAGGACTCTGTCGGGCCTGTGACTCATGACCTGACCCAGCGGATACTCTGCCCCCTTTCCACTCTTTTAAGGATAATTATCTTTTCCTTTGTTCTGCCGCGTAAATCGTGGGGGAGGGGATTTAGCTGATCACGCTGGTGATCTGTGTCATAGTCTCCTCCATGTGAAGCATTGTCATGGATCCTAATGATCGTCTGGAGCAGTGACTGATTCCACCCGGTACCCTAAAAACGAGCCACATGTCCAGGAGCAGGCGGAGCGGCCACCGCACTGACTCCCACGGAGGCGGGTGGGGCCGGCCGCACTGGGTGCTCAGGACGGCAGGAGCTGCGAAGCGGCCACACCGCCCGCGCCCCAGGGCTCTCATCCCCTTTGTCTTGCGCCTCCCTCAGCTGGAAAGCACTGGCAGAGCTACGGTCACTTTTCAGAGGCGAGAAGCCGGGGAGGCCCGAGGAAGAGAGACAGACAGAAACAGAGAGTACAGGACAGCGCTACCTGAGAGGACCAACTCCCGGCTAGCGGGTAGCACAGCACCTCCTTCTCTATAAAGTCTGATATGCCCTCGAAGGGTGCAAAATAAAGGCTGTGGGTCTGTTCATTTGTTAGACTGAAAGGCCTGAAGGAGAAGCCCAGGAAGTTCTTGCAGAGAGATCAAGGAAGGCAGGGACACCTGTGCCTCAGCTGGTACCATGGAAGAGGAGGGGCTGGTGCTTGGCGGCAGGAGAAAACCCCGGCAGTCTGAGAGCAGAGGCGCGATGGTGCCGGGTTGGGAGGGCAGAAGTGTGCTGGATCTAATGCTTGCTGGCTTTGGATCCCACCTTGTACACCCCGCTGTACAGTCGGTGCCGCCATATTGGTCGCACACCAGCTCTGACGCTCACCAGCTGACTGACTTTGGCAAGCGGCCTTCACTACCCATGCTTCAGTTCCCTCATGCCTAAAAATGAAGGTGCTAAAGAACGCGTTTCTTTGACAGGTTACTGTAAAGACTAGACAAATTGGGCGAGAGATTTAGCTCAGTGGTTCCGGTGCCTGCCTGGCAAGCACAAGGCCCTGAGTTCGATCCCAGTAACCACATACAATGCTGGGCGTGGAGACTCATGCCCACCAGCCATCAATACCACATACCACAGTGCCGGGCGTGGTGGCTCACGCCTGTCATCCCAGCACTCGGGAGGCAAAGGCAGGAGGATTGCTGAGTTCCAGGCTTGCCTGGGCTACATAGTGAGCTCAGGGCCAGCCTGAACTACAAAGCGAGACCCTGTCTCAAAAAAAAAAAGACTAGACAAGTTAATATACATAAAGTGATTAGAAGAGTGTTAGGCAGATAGTCATCAGCTACATTAACAATCATGATGGTGATTATTACTATGGCTGGACTATGAGTCCCCAAAAAGCTGAGGGGTTGTTATATCATATGAGCAGTTACTGTAGAGAAACTGCAACAAAGTAAATTGGAGTGCACGCATGCGTGCCTCTGTGTGTGTGTGTGTGTGTATCTGTGACATAGGGAATTAAAGGCAGGGGCCTACACATGCCCAGCAAGTGCCCCACCACTGAGCTGCGCCCTCAGCCCCTGTTCTAGAGTTAAGTTCAGGGTTCCTACAGCCTGTCGTGGGCAAATCAATGAAGGATTCAAGTGGCCCATAATGCAGCTACTGAGTTTAGTGCCACTTTCTCCAGGTGCCCTGTGGTGGGGTCCTCCCTCCCACCCACTGGTCACGTCTGCCCACATCACCTTCTCTGGCTGGGGTAATTTATCACAGAGCTGGCTTTCTGGGCAGGAAGACTTTTATTTACCATTTCCTGGGAGTTGCCATGAAATCTTCCCTGTCTCGGGCTCTGTGCCCTGTTCGGTGACAAATAGCTCTTGGTAAGCAGATTCTAAACATTAGTGGGACACACTGGTCTCCTGTATCTGGACAACTGGAGGTTTTCAATCAGTACTTGAGGGAAGGATGTGGTTTACTTGTCAGTCAAAGGGATGCCTGGTCACCCCAGCTCAGCCTACCACTTTCCCAGAGTGACTTTAACTAAGTTCGTAGCTTCTTCCGTCACTTGTTAAGCCCCCAGTGCTCCTGCTCATACCTACTGATTAGCCTGACTCCTCCTGTTCCACCTGTCTGTCCCAAACCCATTGCATCACTTCGTCCTGAGAACCAGTTTATTGTACGTTCACTTTCCCAGGTGATGACAAATCCTGCTACTACCTAAGCCTGAGGTGGGTGAGTCATTCTGGATTCCTTCCTCTTCCTTAGCCCTTGCCACCTGTCTATCGGGTCTGATAATTTATAGTGAGAAGCCGTTCAGTTTTCCCGCCACAGGGGGTTTCCCAGTTTGTAGAAGTTTCAACACAAGAACCAAGAAGGTCGTGGGAGCCCAGCAGTGAGTTAGTCTCCCTCTGCACCTTATCTCTACAGTATTTCTTGGCCTCTTCCTCCTGCCATCTTCACACCTGTCTTGCTAGTTCAGGTTCTTGGTGCTCATCTGGACCAATCTTTTGGGCTCCTAATGCCTCGGGCTTGGCTCTCCGAGATCACATTCTCCAAACGGAGAACATTCATCTTTTCAGAAGCATCCCTGAGCAGGTCACTTTCCACCGTGGCTGTCCTCTGACCCGCTTGGCTTCTCAGTGTACCCTGCAACCTGGACAGAGCCGAGAACTTTACCCAGCACGCAGTGGCTTTTCTGATCTGCCACCTAGCAACCCCTCCGAACTCTCAACAAGCTGGTTGGCATCTGCACACACCAGTAAAACAAGCCAGCCTCTCAGGTGTTCTGCGCCCTCTTTCCAACCTCCCCAGGCCTTTGTCCTTATATCTTTGCTTCTGGTATTCATCTTAACTTGGGCTCACAAAAAGGCAGAGCCTGAGACACAAATTTGGATGCGAAGTTTATTTGAGAGGTGATCGTAAGAGGCAGGAGAAAGCGAGGCTGTGAAACAGAAGAGAGAGAACAGTCAACAAACAGGTGCTCACAGCCCCTGCTGGAGTTGAGCAATGTGCAGTCCCCCTAAGACCTCCTTCCACGCCCAAGCCAAGGATGGGAAGTGTGCTTTCAATGCAACATACCTCTGGATGTCTTTTCATCCAACTTGCAGGCCTGGCTTGCAAGCGGGCTTGAACAGGGGGACTTGGAAAAGGTGCTGGGTGCTGTTGGAGGGCGGGTGCTTCACTGGTGAGTCGGACAAAGCCTCTTGCAGCCAGGGCTGAAGTGAGAGGTAAACCAAGGGGGATTTCTTGTGGCTGCAATGTCCTTCTGCATTTTGGAAGAACTTCTGGGCAGACTCCAAGCTTGCTGGCACCACCTTTGAGCTCCCCGGCCTGTGCTTTCTCAGAATTCCTGCCTGAAAGACTTCCAGCACTTGTTGCCTCTGTGCCTGGGGAGAGCTGGGGCCTGGCTCCTACTCTGTGGCTACAAATCCCCCAAACCCATGTGTCAGTCCCAGGTCTCCTGGCTGGGATTTTGTCTTAAACACTTCATACATTTTACTTCATTTGATCCTTATAAAAATCCTGTCACTTGATGACTCTTTCATTTTGGCCCCAAGAACCGATATATAAAGAATTTTAGTAATGTGTTCAAGGTCACAATGTCATGCTGATTGTGGCAGAATCAGGACTCAAACATGGGCAAAGTGCTCAGAACTCTAGCTCTGCCTTTTCGTGTTCTGCCGTTAGGCAGGAGAGGGCTCCTGGAAACGTCATAAAAAAAGGAGATTTCCAGAGACTATAGTTTACTAGGGCTACTAGTAAACAAAGTATCCCAAAGGATTTAAGCCACGGAAACTTGTTTTTCATCATTGCGGAGCCTGGAAGGCCAAGATCAGCAGAGCTGGCTCTGCTGAGAGCTGTGAGGATAAATGTGCCACGTCTGTCTCTTAGCTTTCAGTACCCCCGGACATCCTCGCCCTGCACATGCTGTTTACTGGTGTCTTTGCATCATCATCGCTCTGTGCATCTGTAAGTTGACTGTGCCCAAGACCCCTGATGTTCTTAAGGGCACCAGTCACATCAGATCAGTGCCCTCATCCTCCCCAGTGACTTCATCTGCAAGGACTCTGTTTCCAAATAAAGTCACAGTCACAGGTACAGGGTCTGAACAACTTTAATGAGGGAGAGGTCACAATTCAACCCCTAATAAGGGGGACGCTCTGGACTTCAGATCTTTTTCTCTTTGTGATGAGTGGGAAGCTTATGTCCTTGAATTCCAGGATACCTGCCACAGGAATGGGACACTTGGACATCTCACTGCTTGATGAGGGTTGTGACCTCTGTGGACCCCCCAGTACCAAAATTCTACTGGATTCTACCAGTAGAATCCAGTACCCCAGGGAGAGTGAACAATTCTTTTTAATTTTTTTCCATCAATTGACCTTTAATACTTTGTGGAATCAGCTCTACTAAGCATCCTTGAATTTTTTCCTCCTAGTACTCTCCACCCCTCTTCCTTGACACCCCCAAGGCTTCCCTTGCCCTAGACATAGACATTATGATGTTTTAGATAAACTTTTGGGTGGGGAGGTGATCTATAAGCATCTCTGAGGCAGCCAGTGTTGTGCAGCATCCATACTTCTTAGAGCTTTGGAGGGCTCTGCTGCTGAGCCTGAGGACCTCTCCACTTACTTAGCCTCCCCGTAGGTAGACCAGAAGGCTTAGAATGTTTCCAAGTGGGAAGCAGCCCTCAGGAGTGGTGTGTAGCTACTCTGTTCACTGCTTTGATGGAACAATTCCAAGATGCGTATTCTATAGCCATTATGTGTTTATTCATAATAACTCTCTTCCTTGTGTACTTTTCGCTTCTTGGATACATTATTCACACTTAAATTCTTATCCCAAACAGCCATGAAAGGAGAGCTCTAAGGATTTCTGATTCTTCAGAGCAGACCTCTTAGGTCAGCAGGGCCCAAAACCCTACTCAGGATGAGGAAAACATTCCATATCTACCTGGCCATGTCAGTAGCCACTCAGTAAAGGTGACTGTCTGGCACTTGCAATGTGACTGGCATGACCGAGAAACTGGGTTTTACATTTTCCTGAAATTTAATGAATTTTCATTTAAATAGCCATATGCACTTTGTGACTACTATATCAGAGACCAGTGTCTAGAGAGCAAACATATCTTTCCTTTGCTCACCCTTCATGACAGAAATCAACAATGACTGGATTTTTTAAAGCAGAGGATAGAAGGGAAAGAGCTAGGCTAGGGTGGGCAGAAATTTCTGGCCTTGATGAATTTTCCCTCGCTTGTTTCTTTGGAAGAAAGTTGTGGGTTTAGGGGACCATGATTTCACTTATGCAGATACCATCCACAAGAGTCCCACTGCTAGATACTGTAAATGACTGGCTTGACTTGTAGCAACTCTAGGCTTATACCTCTCAGGATGCTTGTAGGTCTTGTAATTGGTTCAGATAAAATAACTTCAATATTTTTTGGCAAAACCCTTCAAATCCAAGATAACTTAATGTCTCTTGTTCTTCTTTTAACCATGTGTTCTTAGGGACAATATTTCCCATGACCTTGATTTTGTTAGGTTGCTACAAGCTTAGCTGGACTAAGTTTTCCCCCTGTACTTTGGCGAACATTAAACACATTTTCCCAGGAGAGAATGTTTGCCAATAACTACTGTAGAGCAAAGAAAGAAGTCAAAATGTTGTTGGCATAAAGGGAAATCAGGCTGAGGATCCTTGAAAAACTGGGAAGAGTGTTATGTTGAGAATGTCATGTCTCTTGCTGTTGCTGAGGTAAGGAGTGGTTGGCTGGTCAGCCTCCTTGTCCTAGGGTTAACGCCTGGCTCTTCCTGTGTGTGTTTGTGAGACTTTGGGCTGCTTTCTTATTTGTTCCTCATCTGTGAAATAGGAAAATAATAATAATACTATCATTATTATTATGCTATTACATTATTATTATACTACATTATATTATTATTAGAGTACTATTACAATAATAGTACTTCTCTCCTAGCACAGGCATGAAAGTCAGGTAAGGGGTCAGAAACCACTTGATCAATGCTATTGTCTTTGCTGCTGTCGTTAGAATCTCAAGTCCAAATCTTGGTTCAGTCATTTAGCAGTTTTGTGATGTTGGCCAAGCTGCTTAATCTGTATCTCGATTTCTTCCCTTTTCCCACGGAGATAACATTTAGCTTGAAGGACTGGAAGCGATGGAGATCATTTATAGATAGTACTTGGCATGCAAAAGGTACTAATTCAATAATCTTTATTTTACCTTTCTTTCTCTGTAGATAGGCCTATGGCGGGATTGTAACAAACACTTTATGACTTGGCTTGATGTTTCGCTTTGCTAAGAAATACTAGACTTCATTGAAATTACTTCAGTGGGCACTTAAGATTACTTTTAAGTGGATTCTGGAGTTCTCATAGTGTTTGGTTCATTATGAAGACAGGCCAGAGATATTTTCTCACTTCTTGCATTTACAGAGTCAACAATAAACTATTTTACATGTTACTTTCAGTCCTGTATTTGTACACACTCTCATCCATTTCAGGGATTAGGCCTCTGAGCTGGGAATGGGAATAAATTCACAGATTTGTCCACATGCTCATTTTGTCTTCCTAGCATGAACGCCTTTGCTATCCTTTTTGTGGGCTGCCAATATGTTCAACACCGTGTCTGAAGTTACCCAGAGCTGGGCTAAGTTTCAAGATAAACTGTCCTCCTCTGATGCTATTTCTTTGTTGTTTCGCTAGCTCACCACACTGTGGACCCTCTTCCTCCTTCCTCTGGGATTTCTGCTCTGGCAAAATCTCATCAAAAATGAACCTAGGAGGGCCGGAGGGTTAGCTCAGTGGTTCCGGCGTCTGCCTTGCAAGCTCAAGGACCTGAGTTCGATCCCCGGTAACCACATATAATGCTGGGCGTGGTGGCTCACGCCTGTAATCCCAGCACTCGGGAGGCAGAGACGGGAGGATTGCTGAGTTCGCGGCGGCTTGCCTGGGCACCATAGTGAGCTCAGGGCCAGCCTGAACTACGAAGCGAGACCCTGTCTCCAAAAAGAAAAAAAAAAAAAATGAACCTAGGAGACATAGGCCAAGGAGGTGGGTGGAGAAGAGAGGGGCTTCCCCTGTAGGACCTCTGGGACCCGAAGGAGACGTGACTTTGGGCCTCCTGCTTCAGTTATTCTTGGAGCTCCCTGCCCTCCCCTCCTGAACCACTGGGTCCTGGCAGTGGCTCTACCCCAACCCACTCACCCTTCAAGGCAAGGCGTACAGAGGGCTCCTGTGCCACTGGTCCCAGCTCAAGAGCCCACTGAGGTTCAGGATGGGATCTTGGGCTTCCAGTTGCTTTACCTCATTCCTTTATAAATTGCTTCCTGGTCCACTTCCTGTGGCCTTTCACCATTCTGGTGGAGATGGGTGCAGACCGGTGCAAGCAGGGATGGAGTGTGGGTTGGTGGGCGTGTTGCAGGGACTCAGAATTAAGTTTGTTGTCTGGGTCTGAACTCTCCCTCTGTGCCTGTGTCCAGCAAAATGGAGGGATGTTATTTCACAGGCACAAAAATGCTGCAAAATTCCCCTTTTGAAGGAAGATGGTATCTCCTTTTTAGGCTTGGTATTGTGGGTTGAACCATAACCTTACAAGGCTAGATCCGGGTTGCAGACCACATAATTCACATTCTTGTGTGCTTGAGTCACTGTCATTACCTAACCCTTCTCTGAGAGTCTGCAGTGTGTGGGCGGAGACGGACAGGAAGCCAGATAGGCCCGATCAGTGTGGACATCTGTTTGGGAACCCCTTTACCTGGCTCTGGGAAAAGGGTTTCACATTTAAGGAAATGTGACTCAAACATTCTCAGCTGAATTTCTTAAGCACTTGCTGGAGTTAGTGGACATTTTTGGACCGGAAGACATATGGCTGAATCAGAAGGCAGAAAGCATCTCTTTAAATCCAAGCCCTCTTTAACTGTTGGGTAAAAAATCAGTTCAAAATAGTGGCAGATTTTAGAATTGTTGTCGAGTAAGAAAGTAAGAATTCTTCTGTAAATGTAGTTTTTGTTTTAAAGTGTTTCCTGTTCTCTTTAATCTCCCAGTGATGAAGATAGATTCCTCTTCTGCTCAGGGTCCAGCCTTCTCCGATGGGAAGTAGTTCTGGAGTCTTTCTTTTGGAAAGTTATGCTAAGTGGTGGAAGAATCCTAGGCCCTATTTTCCCTTTCTCCATCTGCCTCAGGATACCTCCTGCACCTCTCTCCCCCTGGTTTTGTAAAGACTTTAATAAAAGCAATCTTTGGGCCTCCCTGGGCTCTGGGAGCAACCAGAAGGCTACGGATGAACATTCTGCTCCACAGTGACCACTTCGTCGGATGGATCTAGGCTTCATGGGAGAAATACCTGTACCCACCCTGGAGGGTTCTACCCTGTGGTCTAGTGCTGGTTGATTTCAAAGGCTCATGAGCAGTGCAGACAAGAGATGAGGGGAGAGGGCTGGGAGGCCTTGTGAGGAGAACACAGCCACAGTTCAGAGTTGGCATTTACTTTCCCCTAAGAGGTGAGAAAGCTGGCCCAGTGTTGTTGCATCTTTTGATTTTTTTAAAAAAATGAAGCCAGCCGGGCGTGGTGGCTCACGCCTGTTATCCCAGCACTCGGGAGGCAGAGGCAGGAGGACTGCTGAGTTCGAGGTTTGCCTGGGCTACATAGTGAGCTCAGTGCCAGCCTGAACTACAAAGTGAGACCCTGTCTCAAAAAAACAAAAACAAAACAAAACAAAAAAAATGAAGCTAGAAGTATAGGTTTTCAGAAAAAAAAAAAAAAAAAAAAGACCGTATTTAAGGTTGGTGACTGCTGTGGTTGAGTGCATCCCATACGGGTCCTCGGGCTGCAGTGTGAGAGGTGCTGGGGCCCTTAACAAGTGTGGCCTGTGGAGGGTGCTTAGGCCACAGGGGTCCTGCTCTTGGAAGAAGTGAATACAGACCTGGCGAAATGGGTTAGTTCTCTGGGGAGAGGGCTGGGCCTCCTGGGAACCTGACCTCTTCACACTCAGCTCTCTCCTTTTCAGCCCCTCTGCTATGTTTTGAAGCAGCCAGGGCCCCCTTAGCAGAAGCTGGACAGAGAGGGTCAGCCGGTCTTAGACTTTCAACCCTCAGGACTGAGGGAAGGTGACCCCTTTATAAAGTGTTCAGCCTCAGAAATGTAGTTACAGTGAATGGATTTGTACACCAGTCAAGCAGCTCAAAAATGAACAAAGCATTTGTGCCAAGGCACCCCCCCCATCACCAAAGAAACACCAAAACTATTCACGGGCTGCATGTGACCCTCTGCTTCTGGAGAAACCTCCCTGATGGGTGAGTGGACCCTTAACAAGCTCAGAGGCTGTCACGACATCCGTTTTTGATACCTGCTCGTATTTCAGATTTCATCTTCTGTATCCTTGTTTTGTCTTCTGTTTCCCCATCATGACTTGACTTTACTGAATATTATCGAAATGCATGTGTCACTAAAAGTTATCTTTTGGGAAGAAAAAGGAGAGGGATTACCTAACAAAAGCATACTATCTGCCTTCACTCTCCCGGGTCCGTGCATTTGGACTTGACATCAGACGACTGCTGATGAGTCCAAGGTGATCATGGTGAGTCGATTCCACTTCTCGTGTCAGCCATGGTCATGTGACACAGCTGTGGGCAATGCTGTGTAAGGTAAAAGATGGGGGAGGGTTACACTCTAGGAAGTTTTCCTACATGAAAACACTCTTGAAGTCGGGTGATTACAGAGCTAACAATGCTGGGACTTCCTCCCTCTGCTTTTGGTTGGGTAAAATCATCAGTTTTCCCTATTTTAAGTCATGGATTTCTGCTGGTTCCCGTCAAAACCATCTGAACGGACAGTTTTCTCTCAACACTATTTCCTGGCCCGATCAAGGCTACAGAAAACCTGTTGATGATGATGACAGTAATGACGGAAGCAGGTGGTAACGGTCAGTTCACAGATAGTCTGGTGGCTTACAATAGCAGCGGCACAGTGAGTCTCCACTTCCTCACACCTAGCAGAAGCGCTGCCTACTTCTCTTTGGAAAAGGCCTCGCACTCATTTCAACAGCCAGTCGTCTTGTGCTCCACTCTGTCAGAGCTATGCGGGGAGCGGGGAGCAGGTCAAGCTGAGCAACTGGCCTGTGCTCACAGGCGCTGGTGGGCTCCTCGGAGAGCCGACTGCAGTTAACAGGGATCTGCTTGAGACGGGCGGGTTGCTCAGCCTCCATCCTTCCTAGGGGCCCCAGGAGTAGGGCCTGTGGGCACGGGCGCCTCTCGTCTGGAGCCGCTTCATTCACGCCGCGTGGGTGGTCGCTGTCTCTCCACGTGTGGGACGTCCATTCAACGGTTCAGTCAAACGAGCCTCCAAACGCAGGTGCCCACCACAGCATGGGCGTAGAGAAGCCATTTACTTTCTGGTTCAGGAAGTTCTCGTTTGACCTCAGAAAACAATATACTCCTATTTAAAAAAAAATGAGTGATGGGACTAAGGATGATGTTTGTTTTCTACTTTCTAGTGTTTTTCAAGAGTACACATTATCTTTATGAAAACATAAGGACAATTATTTTAAAAGCCTTTATCTGCAACAAAAGCAGGAAGCCAAGGCGCCGGCCCACCCGTGTCCCTGTCGCCTAGTGACCCTG
>PVIC010054322.1:0-11580 GCA_004025085.1 Thryonomys swinderianus | reverse complement strand
AAAAAAAAAAAAAAAAAAAAAAAAAAAAAAAAAAAAAAAAAAAAAAAAAAAAAAAAAAAAAAAAAAAAAAAAAAAAAAAAAAAAAAAAAAAAAAAAAAAAAAAAAAAAAAAAAAAAAAAAAAAAAAGAATAATCATTGAATTTAAATCCTAGAAGAGAAATATAAACCAGGGCAGGAACTGAAATTAGAGTTTGTCCAGGGGTGGAGGGGTTGAAAAGAGGGCAGGGGAATGGGAAAAAATAAGAATCAAGACATATCATGTACAGGTACAAATTCCCAATGATCCATGAGATCATAATGTATACTTAAAATATACCAATAAACTTAATGAATAAAAGAAAATAAATTTGAGTTTGTTAATCACAGATGATAAATGGAGGTGGATGTGAGGAGATAAAAGTATTCAGGGAGAGGTGAGTACAGAATTTATGCTCAAGGCAGTCCTAGAATCTCCTCTGGTATTACTGTTTAGGCAGAAGAGCTGACAAGAAACAGGAAAAGGAGCAAAACAGAGACCTGAAAAACTTAGGCAGTGAGGTTTTACTAACATCAAAGATGTTTGAAGGACAGACGGTACCACAGTAAAATGTGAGAAGCCAAGTGAGATAACTGAAAAGAGTTCTAAGTATTTAGAGTGAATGGTATTATTGGTGATTTTAAAAGAGCAGTTATAGTAGTGGGTGAAAAATCAAGATTGAGATGAGAAGTGGAAAGTGACAAAACGGAGACAACAAAGTTATCTAATGTTATCATTAAACTGAAGGAAAAGAAGGAAAAATATGTTGGAAGATGATGTATTGTGTGGTGGTTGTTTTGTTGTTTTGTTTTGCTTTCAGACAGGGAAGACTTGAGATGTTTGAGCAAAGCCAGTTGTCTTCAATAAATCAATGGCCCAAACAAGGTGAGTAAGGGTAGGGGCTGACCAGTAAGACAGTTATACAGGGGTAAGAACAAAGGAGAGACAGACAGAGAATGGGTACGAGGAAGATACTCATAAGGAGTTTGTGAACTTGGAATACTGGTGCAAATACCTGTAAAAGGTATTTCAAGGACATTTGATTAAATTTGAGTATGGTCTAGCACAGAATAAAAAATCTAAAGTAAACAACAAAAAAACTCCACCGAATTCCACTGCTTTCATTCTTATAAAGAGGTTTCAGCTTTTTCTATATACTCATCTCCATGATCTCATTACTCCCATGCTTTCAGCATACATCTGTATAAGACAATTCCCTAATTACAAAGTCCACCTTAACATCTTTGACTTTGGGTTATGCTATCCATTATCTTTCAGGTCTCTCTTTACTGAAGATAATTTTCTTAAAACCAAATTTATTACTTCAAATTCTATGTTTCCTCTGGCTTTCCATTAACTCAAAAGCATGGAGTGATTTTTGAGGTTCTCTTTGCTTCCTTTCTTTAAAAGGCAACTTTTGCATTTGTTATCAACAAAATCACTCAATAAACACTGACTGATCATTATATGCTAACTACTTCTAGTCAGTGCATGAACAAAATAAAGATTCTTGCCAGGCTAGAGATTTAGCTCAGTGGTTCCATCACCTGCCTAGCAAGTGCAAGGTCCCTGATTCAATCCCCGGTAACCACATACAATAATATTGGGAGTGGTAGCTCATGCCCCCTGGCAATCAGTACCACATACCACAAAAACCGGGTTTGGTGACTCAAGCCTGTAGTTCAATCTCTGCATTTGGGAGGTAGAGGCTGGAAGATTTCTTAGTTCGAGGCTTGCCTGGGCTCCATAGTGAGCTCAGGACCAGCCTAAATTACAAAGTGAGACCCTGTCTCAAAAAAAAAAAAAAAAAGATTCTTTCCAATGTAAAGTATATCTTCCTGTACAATATAAACTTGTCACTATACAGATGTCTCTTATCTTGTTTTTAAGAGTTTTATTGAAATACAAGTTACCTCTATAACTCACTTTAAGTATACATTCAACAGTTTTTGACATACTCAAAGTTGATGTAACTAACATCACAATCAATTTTAGCACATTTTCTTTATCACAAAAAAAATCTCATACCTTTTAGCTATCACCTCACAATCCTGTCATCCTGTTCCCCAAAGCCCTAGGCAACCACTAGTCTATTTTCTATCTCTCTCTAGACCTGATATAACCAGAATCTTGCACACTCTCTTTTTGTGACTTATCACTTCGCATAATGTTTTCAAGGTTCATCTGTACTGTATCATATATCAGTAGTTATCTCTTTTCATGGCTAAATAATATTCCACTACAGGGACATACCTTTTATTTATGTGTTCAGCAGCTGATAGACGTTTGGGGTTTTCACACTTTTTGGTTATTATGAATATTGCCTTACAAACATTTCTATTCAAGTTTGAGCATGGACTTGTTTTCAGACGTTTGGGGTCGGCAGAACTGAGTGAAATTATTGCATCATATGGTGTCTCTATTTCTACTTAACCTCCTAAAGAACTGCCAAACTGTTTGCCAAAGCAGCTACACTATTTTTTCATCCCACCCGCACTGTATGAGGTTTGCAGCTTCTCTACATTCTTGCCAATAGTTATCTGACTGATTGCAGAAATCCCTGTGGGTATCTCATTGTGGCTTTGACTTGTATTTCCCTGATGGCAAATGGCACTGAAAACCCTTTTGTGTTCTTACTGCTTTGTTCACTTAAAAACTGGGTTATCTTTATTACTGAGTTGTAAGAGTTCTTTATATAAAAACAAGATCATTATCAGCCATGATTTGCAAATATTTTCATTTATCATGTGGGTTGGCTATTCACTTTCAAGATGGTATTGTTTGTAGTGCAGAAGCTTTTAGTTTTGTCTGATTTAATTTCTTCATTTGGCTGTTTGTGTTTTGGGAGTTATGTTAAAAAACAACTGCCTAAGGAAGACTGCTGAGCTCCAGGCTTGCCTGGGCTACATAGTGACCTCAAGGCCAGCCTGACCTACAAAGCGAGACCCTGTCTCAAAAACAACCCCCCCAAACTGCCTAATCCAAAATCACAAATATGTCTTCTATGAAATTTATTTTATCCATGAGGTTTTCATCTATTTTTAATTTTTACATATGGTGTAAGTTCCACCTTAATTATTTTACGCATCAATATACAGTTGTCTCAATACCATTTACTGAAAAGATTATTTCCTCACTGATATGTCATAGAAATACTCTTGAAAATCAAATGACAAGAGGTACATGAGTTTTTCTTTTGGACTCTCAATTCTACCACAATAGATATCTATATATTATAGACTTAATGTTGCTTTTATAGGAAGTATTAAAATCAGGAAATGTGACATTTCCAAATCTGTTCTCTTTGATTGCTTTGCTTGGACTATTCTGGGCTTCTTGCATTTCCACACAAAGCCATATGGAATTTTGATTTGAACTGTGTTGAATCTGCAAGTCAATATGAGGGACAATTACTCTTTAGAATATTAAGACTTTCCATGCATGAACATGAGCTATTTTTTCTATTTACAACTTCATATTTAGGTCTTAATTGAATGTTTTGTAGTTTTTAGTGTACAAATCTTACACTTCTTTTGCTATATTTATTGCTAAGCATCTTTTTAAAATTTTGTTTTGTTTGAGACAGGGTCTCACTTTATAGTCCAGGCTGGCCCTGAATTCTCTATGTAGCTCAGGTTAGCCTCAAAGTCACCGCAGTCCTCCTGCCTCAGCCTCCTGAGTGCTGGGTTCATTTTTAATTTTTTTTTTCAAGATAGGGTCTCGCTTTTTAGTTCAGGCTGGCCCTGAGCTCACTATGTAACCCAGGCAAGCCTCAAACTCACAGCAATCCTCCGGACTCTGCCTCCTGATTGCTGGGATTACAGGTTTGAGCCACCAAGCCCGGTTTCCGTGATATGTGGTACTGATTGCTGATGGCCATAAATCACCACGCCCAGTACTGTTGTATGTGGTTACCAGGGATCGAACTCGGGACCTTGTGCTTGCTAGGTAGATGCCAGAACCCCTGAGCTAAATCCCTGGCCTCTTACTAAGCATTTTATTCATATTGATGTTACTATACATGAAATTGTTAGGGCCATGGATTTAACAGTTGTTCTAGTGGCTTCCTCTGAAGTGCAAGGTCATGAGTTCGATTCCCCAGTACTGGAAAAAAAATAAAATAAATGAAATTGTTTTCCCAGTTTTATTTTCAAGTGGTTAATTTCTCGTGTACAGAAATACAACTAATTTTCTTACATTCATTTTGTATCATACAAACTTGCTAAACTGACATATTAGTTCTGATTGATTTTTAGTGACATGCTAGAATTTTCTACAGGCACAATAATGTCATTTGCGAAAAGAGATAGTTTTGCTGGCTAGAACTTCCAGGGCAATGTTGAAAAGAAGTGGCAGGAACAGACATCCTTGTCTTGTTCTTGATATAACAGGAAGTTTTTTTCTTTCATCATTAAGAAAAATGGCAAAAGGGCCCTTTATCAGGTTGAGGAGGTTTCCTTCTCTTAAAGTCTTGAGTGGTTGTGTCATGAGTGCCAGATTCTGTCAAATGTATTTTCTGTGTCTATTGGGAAGACCGTGCAGTTCTTGTCCTCTATTTCACTGATACAGTACATTATATGAACTTACTTTCAGATGTTAAATGAGTCTTCTTGTATTTTTCAGATAAACCTCACTTGGTCATGGGGTATCATCCTTTTTTCCTTTTTTTTTTTTGATAGTACTAGGGATAAAATCCAGAGACCATTTATCACTAAGCCATAGCCCTAGCCCTTTTCAACTTTTCTTTCAAAAGTCTCACTAAGTTACCTAGGCTGGCTTCGAACTTGGCAAACCTCTTGTTTCTCCCTCCCAAGTAGTTGGGATTACAGGTGTGAGCCACACCGCCTGACTCTCCATTTTTAGCATAGGCATTTACATCCATAAAATCCCTTGAAATATTGTTTTTACTGCATCCCGTAAGTTTTGGAACATTGTCTATGTCTTCATTCATCTGAAAGCTTTACCTTTCCTGTGACTTTTTTGCTCCTATTTACATACAACTGTTAATTTCTTCATATTTGTGTACTTCTCAAATCCCTTTCTCCTACTGGCTTCCAATTTCACATTGTGATTGAGAAGACTCTGCACTGTTCCAATCTTTCTAAATTTATATGAAGCATGTTTTATCGTCTACCATAGCTTCTCATGGAGAATGTTCCTGTGCACTTGAGCAGAATACATGGCCTGCTCAAGCTGATTACAATGTTCCATAGATGTCTATTAAGTCTAGTTTATGGTTTATTACAGCATATAAGCTATATGTTGATATTTATGAATATAGACGTGAAAATCCTAGGTTATAGCATTGTTGAAATCTTTGATATCCTTGAGCATCTTGTGCTTACTTGTTTCATTCACTATTGAAAACCAGGTTACCGAAGTCTCTAAATATAACTTGATTTGTCTGTTTCTCCTTTCATTTATATCAGTGTTTGCTTCCCACAGTCAGGGGCTGTTACTAGGTACACATGTATATTTATACAACCAGGCACCATATAACAACATTTTCCTTGGTGGCAGATTGGATATATGATGGTGGCTCCATACAATTTTAATGAGACTGGAAAATTCCTACTGGATAGTGATGTCATAGCGCAACACATTACCCTCACACTCATGTTGTGTAAACAAACTATGCTGCCAATCATATAAACATACAGTAATACAATATGTATAATACATAATACTTGGTAATGATAATGACTATGCTACTGGCTTATATATTTACTGTACTATATTGTTTATTTTACAGTGCAATCCTTCTTACAAAAAAATATGCAACATTATATATTTTGTGCTTTCTGTGTCTGTTGATTGATATCATCTAGATTTGTGGAAGTACACATTCTGATGTTCACAAAGACAAAATCATCTAACAATGCATTGTTCAGAATATATCACCACTATTAAATTATATATGACTAGAATTACTATATCTTCCTGATGGATTGATCTTTTATCTTTATAAAATATCCCTTCTTATCTCTAGTAATGGTCTGTGTTTTAAAGCCTTTTGTATGATATTACTATAGCTGCTTCAGATTTCATGCTTGACGTGTGAATGGTAGATCACTTCCTATATTTTTACTTTCAACTGTTTTGTATCTTTGATTCTAATATGTACCTTCTGTAGACAGTATATTTTATTTTAGATCTTGTTTTTAAAGCCTATCTCATACTCTTTCTTTTTTTGAGACAGGGTCTCGCTTTGTAGTTCAGGCTGGCCCTGAGCTCACTATGTAGCCCAGGCAAGCCTCAAACTCAGCAATCCTCCTGCCTCTGCCTCCCAAGTGCTAGGATTATAGACGTGAACCACCACACCTAGCATTGTGGTATGTGATTACTGGGATCGAACTCAGGACCTTGTGCTTGCCAGGCAGATGCCAGAACCCCTAAGCTAAATTCCCAGCTAAGTATAGCAATTTTTATACAAATAAAAGTGGGTAAGAAGTTATTTACTTTTTTCAATAAACAAAAATAGCAAATTTAATCCTAATATAATTTCTCAATTATACAACACAAACATGAAAATAGCCTCTGGTAACTTCTAGTTTGAGAGAGCAACAATTTATTTTTGCTCTTCCTTGGGTGCTATTATATATAATCTCAATATTTTTCTAGAAGGTATATGTGGGGTGCTTCCCTTTATTTTCACTAGTCTTTTCCTTTCTTATTTCATAATAGATGGGGATTATATGAGTATCTTTATCTCATACGAGTGTTTCTTAGCCTGACACCATTAATACAAATAATAGGGACTATGTTCTGCGTTCCTTAATTATTAGAAAGTTATCTATTTATCTGTGGGCACATCCATAGCAGTTCTTGTGCTATGAACCTAAAGTTTCTAATCTAATGGCACAATTTAAAATTGGGGGAATGACACAGGGGCAATCAATATGTTATATAATATATCAGGTTAGCTATTTGTGTTATAAAACTTTATACTTAAACATCTTTTAAATATGACTTGGGTTGGCTGTGGTGGCTCACGCCTGTAATCCCAGCACTTGGCAGGCTGAGACAGGAGGACTTCTGTGTGGGCTACATAGTGAGTTCAAGGCCAGTCTGAGCTACCTAAAATAACATTCATAAAGTTAAAAAAAAAGATTGCTTTATTGTAGTTAAAATATATACTGAACATTAAAATATCTTAAAATTAAACTTAGGGAGTGAAAGTTTAACATTTAAAGAAGAAAACAGTTTACTACCAACACCTACAAAGATAATTTGTTGTTTAATCCACATTATTGATAAAGACCACTTCATGACAAATAAAATGTCTCACCAGCAATTCTACTTGGGGCAATATCTTAATGACTGTGGTTCCACACATGAGACGTTGTTAAATCTCTTAGGTTCAACAATATGACTAATCTTATAATTCAAGGGGAATAATCAAAGCATATAAATTTAAAAATTAAACAGTTCTTTACAGATAAAAGTTAGAAGTATGTACATTACAATCATTTTTGCCTCTGGAAAATAAGAACTTCTATGCTTTAATCGTTTTTTAAAAAAATCAGAACTGGGCATGGTGACATATGCTTGTAATCCTAGCACCTTGGGAGGCTGAGGCAGGAGGATCACAAGTTTGAGCCCAGCCTGGGCAATTTAGCAAAACCCTGCCTCAAAATTATTAAAAAAAAAAAAAAGAAGAAGAAAAGAAAAAACCCTGGGTATATAGCTCAAAGGTCCTGGGTTCAAACTCCAGAAATATGAAAACAAATCCCAGCTTTAATTTTCTTGAATTCTGACAAATGGATCTTGAAATTCAAACCACAAATGCTCCTTAAATATTATACATAAAATATTGCTAGGAAGAACTTCAGTAAAAGTTACAGACTTCTATACATCATAAAAGCATGATATTTTTAGTCTCAAAGTCTATATCTACTAGAAACAGCCATATCTATGTATTTCAACCATGATATACACATAAAAGTATTTCCAAAGTATTCTCTGGAAACTTCATACATGCTTGTCTGTCAGATCATCTTTCAATAGTCTGCCTAATATACATCTATCTAAAAACCCAGAAAATGTGCTTATGTAAGCATTTTGAATTAGATCATCCCTGTGAAAGAGTATTCAGAATTACTTTTTTATGTGGGGTCTGTGAAAATAGGGAAAAAATAGTGGTGGACCTTATCAATCCAGGTCAGCATCATATACCACTGTCAATTTATGTTTTTCTTTTGGCACACAGTCCAGAAGTAGATATTTTCTTGTATACTGTGTAATTTTGTCTACACCTTTAAGATGACTGGATTAGTTTATTTGCTGTATTCCTTTGATGCACACAGGACTTTGCTTTGCAGACCTGCCAACCACAGAATCTTCCACGAGCTTAAATTTCTACATCTCTACTGGGGCTTCTTTGTATTAAATTAATTGTATGTTACATTTGGTCTCTCAAAGTATTCTGAACTTAACTTTGGTGGTAATATACTATTTGTCTCTGATATACATATTTATCATGATTTTTACATTTTACAGAGGAAAAATGAATGCACTTACAATCTTTCTTAATTTTTAAAAACTTCTTTCCATGTAGATGTTAAGGTAATCATAGGAGTTCCATCATGAATTCCTTGAAATCTTATTTTTGGCAGGTGCTTCAGTGTGTTTATGAGGCTTCTTTGTTTTTCTCAACAAAGAACTGGATGCCCACTGGTTTCTTTAGACAGCCCTCTAACTGTCAAACCTCAGTGCATCCAAAGAACATTTCTCAATAATCTTGAGTAATGTAGAAGGACAGGACTCCTAGAGTCAGTATACCTCCAGTCCTATATCTCACCACTGTTCTAAAAACATTTTTTGAGATATAACTCATATATATTTTAGATGTATAATTCAATTAATTCGAATATATTCGTAGACTTGTACAACTAAGGTTGCAATCTAACTTCAGAATACTGTGTTTTCGTCAACCTGAAAAGAAGCCCCATGTCCGACTCTCCATTCTACCCACAGCCTTGGGCAAAGGGAGCAATATACTGTGATTGCTTGTTAGTGGCCTCTTTCACTTAGTAATGCTTTTAATGTTCATCTATGTGCAGCATGTAAGAGTTCTTCATTATTTTTTATTCCAAATAATATTTTATTGTATACTACATTTTATTTGCCCATTTATCAGTCAGTGAACATCTCAAAAGTAGCCACTTTTAGGAGGTTACAAATAATACTACTATGAGCAGTTAGATACTAGATTTTTATAAACCTGTTTTCAACTCTATTATATGTAAAAGCACAGTTTCTCCTTAAATGTTTTGACATTTAGTCTGAGTTCTTTCAGATGTGTTTATCTTTGGTTTAATCTTTCTTAGCATATAATAATTCTTAAATTCTATGTGAAAATGAAACAATTTTATAACATAAGAAAGTCAATATACTGTGTATCACTATCTTTAAAGTAACTACTCAGCTTACAAGACAGACAAAAGAGATTCCCACAAAGAGATAGACAATAGAACAAAACTTCCTTTTCAATGAATGAAAAGAAACAAGTAGTATAAATGAAAGAAATTAGCATACATACTAAAATATTTTTGCAAAAGTAGAACACAGTTTCTAAGTCATATGATAACTCTGCTTAGTCTTTTAAGGAATAGTCTATTTTTCAAAGTAATTTCATTTTACATTCATATAGCAATATATGAGGTTCCTATTTCTCTACATCTTCAGCAACATTTATTACTATTTCCTTTTTTAATTATAACCATACTAGTGGATATGAAGTAGTATTTCATGGTAGATTTGATTTTCAACTTGATTAATCGTGTTAAGTATCTTTTCATGTGTTAACTGGCCATTAGTTGGTTTTTCTTATAAAAACTAATAACACAAAGACATTTTCAAAAATTGATATATGAATTTTAGTGTAAAAGCAATTGTTTTGATGTGCTTTTCTTTGCTTTCTATGGCATGCCATGCTCTATCGTGTGATATTTCACTCAAGTATCATACACAGTTTCACCTTTCTTTATAGTGTTCATGTTGAGTCTAAATCCAATGAAACATATGGAGACTTTGAAAAACCTTCAGAATAATGTCATAGTTAAGATTCTGCTAGACCAAGTGGTTTTTCCTAACTCCTTAAGCTGCATACAGCATTTTCTTGAGTAATCATCATCTGGATTATATCCCCTTTGGTGGCACTTTTGTATCTTTAGAATTTTTCCCTTAACCAGTCCTTTATGTGAAACTGGCCATACTGCTTGCAAAATCTCTCTGCTTTAGCATTAGTGTTGTTGCAGAAAGTGTGAGGTGCCCACATCTGCCAGTATATCCCACTGGAGCATCTGATGTTACTGATATGGTGGAATTTTTGTCTTAACGTTTGCTTTTTGTTTTATACATGTTTCATATTTTCTGTTTTCTTTGTTCCTGCTCTGCTTTCTTTCTTTCTTCTTCTTTTCTCTCTCTCTCTCTTTTTTTTTTTCCTTTTGAGACAGGGTCTCACTTTGTAGTTCAGGCTGGCCCTGAGCTCACTATGTAGCCCAGGCAAGTCTTGAACTCACAGGAACCTCCTGCCTCTGCTACCCGAGTGCTGGGATTACAGGCATGGGCCACTATGGCTAGCACTATGGTGTGTGGTACCTATTGCTGGTGGGCATGACTCACCATGCCCGGCTTTGTGGTATGTGGTTACCAGGGATCAAACTCTGGACTTTGCACTTACAAGGCAGATGCCTGAACCACTGGGCTAAATCCTTGATCCCTACACTGCTTTCTACTGCACTAAATATTTTCTAGTATAACATATTAATTCCTTAATGATTATATATCACTATACCTTTTGAGTTATTTTCTTAGTGGCTGCTCTGGTGCTTACAATAAGCATCTTAACTCATCAGAACCTTCCTTAGATTTATATTAACTTTAATCCAGCAAGATAAAGAAATATTATTTTTGTATGACCCTATTCCTTTTTTGCACTATTGCTATGCATATGACATTGATAAATAACTTTCACATGTTACTTTATTAATTTATATAATTTATGTCTTTTAAGTAAGTTGAGAGAAGAAAGAGGAGCAAGTACATATTTATAATTTGTTATACCAACTTTCTCATTGATCTTTTTGACTCTCTCCACTTCCTCCTGTGTATTCACAGTGCCATCAGATATTTCCTTAAATGCAGTTGTTCCCATACAATTCCTTTGATTGTTACTGTCAAATAAGTTCTGTAAGTTATAGGCCTATAAATTATATGCATATAATTATAGTTTTATGCAATTGCTATTTACATCAATTAGAAGGAAAAGCAATATATAATTATACTCTTAAAATTACTTCCATTAATTACCTTTACCAGTCCTTTTTGTATTTTGTGTGCGTATTCAAGTTACTGTCTAGCATCACATGTTTTTAGTTAGTTCTTTTAGTATTTCTCTGCTAGTAATACATTCTTTTAGCTTTTGATTATCTGGGAATGTTTTTATTTGCCTTCATTTTATTTATTTATTTATTTATTTATTTTTTTGCTTTTTTGGAGACAGGGTCTTGCTTTGTAGTTCAGGCTGGCCCTGAGCTCACTATGGTGCCCAGGCAAGCCGC
>PVIC010054321.1:0-11605 GCA_004025085.1 Thryonomys swinderianus | reverse complement strand
AGATAATGGGCCTGGACTTTGAACCACCTGGAGGAGTCTTGGGACAAGAAAGACCCTGTAGGGCTTGATTTCTCACTGGACCCTATTCAATCGAAGTTGCTGGAACAACCGCCTTTGTCATTTACCCATTGGTTAACTATGGTTTGCCCATTTCTTTCAAATCTTATTGGAAGCCCCCACTGTACTCATTGGTTAATTGAAGCCCATCCACTTTCTTGAATCTTATTGGTAGCCCCCTATTTCAGACCAGCCTCACCTCGTGGCTTTGCTCCATAAAAGCCCTCTAACAAGTGAGGTAGGTGGGTTACCCACTTTCCGGGTTCCCCCTTCTGTCTCTCTTAAGGCAGGAGCTTTCTCTCTCAATAAAATTTTCCTACTCAAACCTCCGTCATTCCTAAAATTCATTCTTCAATTTTTAGAGAACACAAACTCATGTTTCAGATGGGGAGTTAGGCCTTAACTCTTCTGCGTCAATGTGTCTGCTTCATTGGAGGTTTAAGGAGCCAGTTTGACCTGACTGCAGCCACGGAACAGAAATGTTTAGTGAATGTCTATCTGAGCTGTGTGTCCTCACATCTATGACTGTTGACCTCTCACCTGACCCCAAGACTGTGTCCTCACAGCTATGACTGCTTGACCTCTCACCTGACCCCAAGACTGGGTCCTCACATCTATGACGGCTTGACCTCTCACCTGGCCCCAATACCTTTTGTCTTATTTTGGGGACTCCTGGCTTGAAAGAAAGGAATGGAGCTTTGCGTATTCTTCAGTAAGGGAGGAAGAAAACAGTTCTAGTGACTGGAGAATAACTTGTTGAATAAATTTGGGCTTGTTGGCATGGAGGATGATATTGAACTTTGATTTGGAAAGTTGATGTAGTAGAGTTCTCTAGAAAAAGGAAACCAATATATACATATGAGGAAAATGTATTATGGGAATTGGGTCAGGAGATTATGGAAGCTGAGAAGGCCCAAAATGTGTCATCTGCAAGCTAGAGAACTGGGAGAGCTACTTCAGCCTTCCTCTGTCCTTTTGTTCTATTTAGCTCTTCAGTGAATTGGATGACATCACTCAGTCTGGTGATTCAAACACTAATCTCTTCTGGAAACACCCTCACAGGCATACCCAGTGATAACATTTTACCAGTTATCCGGGCGTCTCTTTATGTGTCAAGTTGATGCATAAAATTAACCACCACAGTTGGGTTTTGGCTCATCACAGACCAGCACGACTATCTGGAAGCCTGAGATGGAAATGCATCGATTAGACATGGAGGTCATCAGAGCTGGGGGTATATTTGACATCGACTGTTTTGAGGTGAGAACCATTAACTCTGCCTAGAAAGAAGAGCAAGGAACCAGGGAGGTCCTTGCAATGTGGTGGGAATCAAAACTCAGTGCGACTAACTGAGGAGATAAAGAAACATGCTTCCGCATGTTCGTGACTTACCATGCTCTTCATTCAGAGGTGGTTAGGGAACGGGAGCAAGAGCCTTGTAAGAAAATGTGCCACTTAGAACAGTCACTGTTGGACCTTTGAGGGGGCTCTCGGGTCTATTGCCTAGGGAGCTGCCTGCCAAACGTGTCCTTGGAGGTACCTTGGACTACCTGTTGCACTCTTTCAAACCCGTGCCATCAGAGAATCAGTTTTGATTTTTTCATGGCCATTAGACAGCCAATATCAGTGTTAGAGATTCCCAAGAAAACTGAAGACGATCTAACCCAAGCACCGGGTTCCTCCAGCAATCAAGACAGAAATATAGAGGAAAACTTATTAATGTGAATGTTTAGAGGAACCCCTGTGATTCTTCTGTGTTGTAATCTAAAGATCTATATTGCCAGCTGTTTCCCATAACAGAAATAGAAGATGTTCTGAAAAGTTGGAACAGAAGAAAAATCACAGTTAACCTGTCTCCTGATTTCCTCAGAGTGCCATGAAATCCGCCCCCACCCCGAATCTGTACTAGACTGCAATGCTTGTTAGAGCTGCATTGACTGTGTTCACAGTCGATACTCTTGTCAAAAGTTTGTCTTCAGTCCTGCTTTATTAGCCATGAAATGACTTTCTTTTTCATGCATTATTGAAAGTCCCAAGTTTAATAAAGTCAAAAGCATAAAAATGTTAGCAAAGGGTAGAGCTGCTTTTCATGATACAGGGGCAGAAACTTTTAGAATCAAACCTAAGGAACAGGGAGGCTGTGCAGCTAGCTCCTCCCTCTGGGATCAATCACTGCACCAGAGATGAAAACCAGAAGGGACCAGCCTGCTGGTTACGCCTCTCCTTTAGAGAAAATCGTCTTTCTGTTTCATGCTACTTTTCTACTTTGCTTCAGATTAATACTGGCATTGGCAAATAAGAGAGAGGTAAAAATGTGAAGAAGAGATGTGGAAAAGTTGGGATTTAGCTCTGGGTGTGGTGACAAATGCCCAATTCCAAGGCTGAGGGTGCTGAGGCAGTAGGGGCATGAGTTCAAGTCCAACCTGGGTTACTGGGGTCTTGAGGCCAGCCCGGGGATGTTGGGCTAGGGATATAGCCGGTGCTCCTCGGGTTCCAACTTCAGGATCACTACCTTCACCAAAAAGAAAAAAGTTGAAGTTTAAATAATGCTATTTTACTTCAGTTCAAGAAAAACAGGATTTTCAAGCTTTGAGACCGTGGTTTAGGAGCTCAAGCCTGTGACAGAACTGTTACGCCTTGTGTCGTCTGCTCTGGACCTACCAAAACCCCTGCAGCCCCAGCACACCCTCTGATTTCCCCTTTGTTAGTTGCTTATGATCTAGAGAAGCTACATCAGACTCCAGTTTTGAAAACAAAGGCAAAACGGCACAGCAAGCATGTAGAAATAAATGGATTACCAGCAAAATACCCAAAGAAATGTCTGACACAAAGAAAGACTAATCCCATTTCCTCACAGGATCTCAGTGTTTAAAAATGGTCTTTGTGGGCCGGAGATTTAGCTCAGTGGTTCCGGCTCCTGCCTCGCAAGCGTAAGGCCCTGAGTTCGATCCTGGTAACCACATACAATGCTGGGCGTGGTGACTCACGCCCACCAGCAATCAATACCACATACCACAGTGCGGGGCATGGTGGCTCACGCCTGTCATCCCAGCACTCGGGAGGCAGAGGCAGGAGGATTGCTGAGTTTGACGCTTGCCTGGGCTACATAGTGAGCTGAGGGCCAGCCTGAACTACAAAGCGAGACTCTGCCTCAAAAAAAAAAAAAAAGTCTTCGTAATAACATGCACTTTCTTTTTAATTGTCTTAGACCTTTTTCTTTGAGGCCAGAATTTAGGGTAGACAATTTAAATGTTTACCTTGTACTAATTAGGAAATACATACTATTTATATTTAAAATATATCTATTTGTATTTAATGGCTACTTTCCTAGTTCCCTTTTTATTAAAGTAGGTTTCATTGCCACTATAATAATATGAATAATCAGAAGTGTGTCTGTAGACACTTGGTTACCAAATTGGTACTTACCATCCATGGGTTTCTAGCACTCATTTACATGAATTTGACTGCTGTTCACTCTAATTTTTATGGGTTGTTTAATTGGAGTGGAGTAAATTTTACTGTGAAATAGATAATAATGATGTGCTACACAAAGGTATAATTACTGTCCAGAAAATATGAGTTTATCTGTGACAGCAGTAGCAATCATTTATTGCTCTATTGGAGACAGAGAAAACTGAAATGGGAAATTTCTTTGAAAAACAAAATATCTTTTACATAAATAAATGTCCAATGTATAGATTCTGATCTTATTTCATACCTTCTATTCCTACAAATTATTACATATTCATTTTATATTGTGAAAAAAGAAACATTCAGTTATAACAGACTTTAAGACAGAAAACATTACTAGAGATAAAGAAGAGACATTTATTTAGGTGCAAATGGAGACACCTGGAGGATATACTAATAAGTGAAATCAATAGATCACAGATAGACAATTTCTGGATCTTCTCTTTGGCATGAACACCTGTAGATGCAAATGAGCTCTAGAAAGTAGGACAGCTTTTATAGAATGGAATATTTCTATAGGAAACTTGGTGTGGGAATGTGATGAGGGGAAGGAATAAATATGATACAGAAAGAAAATAAAAGAGCATGTATAAAGGGGGGGAGGAGGTGTGGGTGGGTAGGGATATGGGTAAAAATGAGAATTAACTTGTGTCATATACTGGTACAAATTCCCCATTGTTATACATGATTTTGAGATGTATATAAATTGTACCAATAAAGAATTCAATTAAAAAAAAAGAAGAGACATTTAACAATGGTCACATCACTGAGAAGACATAACAAACATAAACCTATATGTGTCTAATAAAAGAGCTTCAAGGCCAGGGATTTAGCTCAAGTGGTATCATGCCTACCTTGGAAGCACAAGGGCCTGAGTTGGATCCTCAGTACTGTAAAAAGAGAGAGAGAGAGAGACTAAACAAAGAATTTAAAATTAGATCCTCATCTAAATAAAATAAAGGGCACAAAAAAGAGAGGAAACCAATAAAATATAATAAAATACAGCAATAGAGAAAGTAAATGAAACATGAGATGGCTCTTATAAAAATAAATAAAGAACTTCAAGCTATACAAGGCATAAATGTCTCTCAACAACTGATAGATTAGCAAAAAATCAATATGGATTTTAAATTATCTGAATATCTGAGTGTAATGGAATCTCTAGTTTAGTTGTTTGAAGAATCTCCACACTGATTACCATAGTGGTTGTAACAATCCACACTCTCACCAACAGGGAGAAGGGTCCTTTTCCCCACAGCTCTGTCAACGTTGGTTATTTCTTCATAGCAGCCCATTCTTTCTGGAGCGAGAGAGAATCTCAGCATGTTTTAATTGCATCTCTCAAATGACCAGTGGTACTGACCTTCTGTATATATATATATTTTTTTTTTTTCTATTTCTACTTCATCTGAGAAGTGTTGGATCATTTCAGATGCCCATTTTTGGGTTGAGTCTTTAAATTTGGGGGCTCTGATTTTGCTGAGTTTGTTATCTGTTTTAGACAGTAGTCTTTGTAGGAAACGCCTGGTGAATTTTTCTCACACTGTAGGTTGTCTCTTCAAGACGCCCACTGACCTGCTCCTCGCCTGCTCTCTCTTGTCCATGGCACTGGGGTGTGAATTACTGCCGTTTCCCCAGAGAAGCAGGGGAGGCCTGGAACTCAGCAATCCTCCTGCCTCTGCCTCCTGAGTGCTGGGACAACAGGCATGAACCACCACTCCCGGCACTGTGGAGTGTGGTACTGATTGCTGGTGGGTGTGAGTCACCACGCCCAGTATTATTGTATGTGGTTACAAGGGATCGAACTCAGGACCTTACACTTGCTAGGCAGGCAGTGGAACCACTGAGCTAAATCTCCAGCCCTGTATGTATACAATTTTTATAGAATAAGGAAGTGCTCTCCACATGAAGACCAACGTTTAAGCGTGAAGCAGTATTTCTGTAGACAGCGGTCCTGGAGTCTTTGGATGGCAGATGGGCTGACAGCCAGCACTGGGGAGTGCAGACATGCCTCCGCCTGGCCGGTTTGCAGACCGCTGCAGGCCACTCCAGAGCCCTTCAGGGAGCGTCACCGAGCTTAGCACAGTGCTCGTGTTAAGGATTTGGTCTTACGGGAAGGCTAAAGCAAAACACAGGCGGACACACAAAATAGAGTGAACACACGCACAAATGAATGGAGTCCCGCTCCTCCCAGGATCTGGGCCCCGAAGCCTCTGGCCCTGTGTGGACCACTCCCTGCTGCCCCCGCCTCGGTTGGCCATGCTGGGCCTACACAGTCCCTGCTCACCTTTCTGGCTTCATTCTGACCTCAGCTCTTCGAGAAGCCTCTCTGACTTGCCTGTCTACTCAGCCTTCCCCTGTGGCGCTGTGACTTTTTGACTCTATCTTGCCCCATTCGGGCCTCTCTCCTGGATTCTAGACTATTGGAAAATGCTAAATGCAGCAGCCCCACATCATAGGTGCCTGATACGCATTTGTGGGAGGAGCATGTAAATCAGTGACTGAATAGCTCGAGGGTCTATAAGCAAAATGCAGAAGAGTGGAGGGTTGGAGATTTAACTCAGTGGTTCTGGCGCCTGCCTAGCTAGTGCAAGATCCCTGGTTTGATCCTGGTAACCACATTCAAAAATACTAAAGGTGGTGACTCACACCCACCAGCAATCAGTACCACATACCACACTGCCGGGCGTGGTGGCTCACGCCTGTCATCCTAGCACTCGGGAGGCAGAGGCAGGAGGATTGCTGAGTTTGAAGCTTGCCTGGGCTACTTGGGGAGCTCAGGGCCAGCCTGAACTACAAAGTGAGACTCTGTCTCAAAAAAAAAAAAGGAAGAGTGATTGGAACTGGGAGGAGGACCAGAAGGGCTTGTTGGAAGATGAATTCTGTGCATGCTCAGAGAGGCAGAGCCTCACTAGCAGGGGCCAGAGATGCCAAGTCAGACAGTTGATATCTATTCAGTGTGATGGGGAAAGATTTGCATTGCTAGAGGGAAGTGTGTATACTCTGGGTAGCAACCGGTAGTTTCCAAAGCATTCTAGATGCTGTGGACAGGACGCTCCATCCATGTCTATGGCTTGCGTGTGGCAGGAAACATAGGGGCATACAAGTCCTACTTCTGTGCCACCACGCCTGTGTCAGTGTCACGGCCCTGAGTGCTGTGGCTGGAGTGGGTGTGGGTGCTCAGCAACAAGGGCCAGCCGGCTGGCGGGAGGGCGCTGTGGCGCTTGGATCCAGCCAGCCTTGGCCATGGGACAGGAGCACCATCTGCAGCTCGGGCGCCACGGTTCTGCAGCTGCCACAGCCTCTCGGGCAGATCTGACACAAGCTTAGCAAGTAGCTTTTCTGGGAGGCTCGTAGATTTCCAATCTGCTGTGCCATGTTCTTCCCCTACCACTGCCACCAACCCAACGTCAGATTGCCTCCAGGGCCTGGAGGGCAACCAGCCAACATTCGGACACCTCACAGAATGGGACAGAAGACTGGGCTCAGGAGGCCCTTGGGGCAGATGCCTGCTAGAAATGATAATGTTACAGCAAAAAGTATGACCCATGGACAAGGGAAACTGGTAAATTTGTTCTAGTCTATCTGTCCTTAAACACAGATATATCTTTCAGAAACTGCATTGAAATTGGATTTCTAAGGCCAGAGATTTAGCTCAGTGGTTCCAGTGCCTGCCTAGCAAGCGCAAGGTCCCTGGTCCAATCCCTGGTGACCACATGCAACAATACTGGGCACAGTGACTCATGCCCGCCAGCAATCAGTACCACATACCACACTGCCGGTCGTGGTGGCTCACACCTGTAATCCCAGCACTCAGGAGGCAGAGACAGGAGGATTGCTGAGTTTGAGGCTTGCCTGGGCTACAGAGTGAGCTCAGGGCCACCATGAACTACAAAGCAAGAACTTGTGTCAAAAAAAAAGGAAGAAAGAAAGAAAAGAAAAGAAAAAGAAATTGGATTTCTATCATTTTAGTAAAAAACTATGTAATTTTAAATTTTTTAAAAAAATATTTTTAGGTTTTTTTTGGATTTGTACCTAATAATGTAATGGTTTGGTTTAACATAGTCTTCAGTGTTATTTTAAGGAATTCTCAGTAATCATTCCTTTTGTCAAAGTGGAAAAAGAAAGACCCTCAATTTGTCTTTGATGTAAATTGCATATAAATGTGAATGTGTTTAAGAGTGTGCATTTGTTTCTTCTGTGTGCCTGGGCTGAGGATTGCTAACTTCTTTTGGAAAATGCAGAAAGATTCAGACCGGCTTTAACATTTCCCAGGCTGAACTGAATGGGGTTGGAAGGCTGAGTTACATACACAAAGAGGTTGGAACTGAGAATTCATCTTCATTGTTAAACCACATCATCATCCAGGCAACAAAAGACAAAAATGCAAAGCTGCACAGCATTCTGGGATGCATACATTACAGCACGGAGCTGCATTTCAAATATAGCTTTTTGGCATTTTAATATATGTGGAGGTTAAAAGTACTCACTAATTGAAGAACTAGGGGACTTCATTGTTATTCCTGAGTAAAATCTAATTATAAAAGACAAGCTTATACATATACAATACAAATTATCTAAAATGATTAGAATATTCCCAGTTCCTGTTCTGTTTGATCGAAATGACTATCCACCCTTTCTCACTTGCATATTAGCTAAGGAGCAACTTTTGCAGGATTAGTTTCCCCAGTTACAGCTTGTACCTAGAGTCCCCCCAAAGCTGTAGGCATCTAAGTGGGGAGTTTGGAAGGTGGCTGGATGAGGGTGTGTGGTGGAGGAAGGATTAAGGGTGTGGTTAACTGAAAGTCCCTCCTAGGGTGCGGGTGGTGCCAGTCAGTAGATTTGCAAGCTAGATAGAATATCAGATGACAGAAAAAAGACAGGTTCGCCTCTGCTGGTTATGAATCGTTTGTCTTCTTCCGTGTCCCTTTACCATCCTACCCTGCACTGAAACCAACCAAGTATGAGCTGAAAACTACAAACCATGAGTTGAAATAAATCTTTTCACGCCAGGAATGGTGGCACTTGCCTATCATCCCAGCACTTGGGAGGATGAGGCAGGAGGATCACAGTGAGTTTGAGGACAGACCAGGCTCCATAGGGACCTCAGCAGCAGGCTGGATTATATAGCAAGACCCTGTCTCAAAGAACCCAGACCACCCAGCACTCTGGAGGCAGAGACAGGAGGATTGCTGAGTTCGAGGCTTGCCTGGGCTACATAGTGAGCTCAGAGCCAGCCTGATCTACAAAGTGAGACCCTGTCTCAAAAAAACCCAAAAAGAACCCAAACCATGGGCTGGAGGGTTAGCTCAGTGGTTCCGGCGCCTGCCTTGCAAGCGTAAGGACCTGAGTTCGATCCCCGGTTACCACATATAATGCTGGGCGTGGTGGCTCACGCCTGTAATCCTAGCACTCGGGAGGCAGAGACAGGAGGATTGCTGAGTTCGCGGCGGCTTGCCTGGGCACCAATAGTGAGCTCAGGGCCAGCCTGAACTACAAAGCAAGACCCTGTCTCCAAAAAGCAAAAAAAAAAAAAAAGAACCCAAACCAAAGCCAAAACCAAAACTGAACAAAAAATACTCTCTTCCTTTAACTTGTGGGTGTTGGGCATGTGATCTTAGCAATGAGAAAAGTAAGGCACTCATTGGCCTTCACTGTTAGACTTTGGAAGTCAGAGTAATACTTAGAGCAAGTACCTTTAAATATTCAAGCTCATAGCACTCTGGGAATCTGGGGGTACTCTTAAAATGGTGAGGCACCAGAGAAGTGGGTACTTTTTTTCCTTCTTGGTACCAGGGATTGAATTTGTGACCTTGGGCTTGCAAAGCAGATGCCGGAACCACTGAGCTCCATCCCCGGGCACAGTGGGCACCTTCTGAAGTTCTTGGAGGAATCTGCAGTGCGTGGCTATTTTTCCCTTGGGATCCCCTCCACACTGGTGCTCCCCAGTGGTCTCTGTTCCCTGGACCCATGAAGGCCTCCCGGGCAGAGATTCCTTCCTGTGGCGAGGACCTGCCAGTCCAAAAGCTCTTGAGCAAGACCTGCATCTAATCTGGCATCCTGGGCACTTGCTTCAGGCACTGTTGAAGCTGCTTGGTGAGCAAATGAGCGAGGGCAGCAATGATTGCACAAGACCAGGCCAGGGCTGTGGTCCCGGCACTCCAGCAGGCCGGAGACGGCACCTCCCACAATGCATTGGCCTCTCCAGTCCACGTAGGAGATGAGGTCGGTCACTCATACTCTTCACACCCCAGGAGCACAGAGCATTGGCTCAGGGCTCAGGGCACGGGGCTGAGGCAGGAGCCTTCGTTACAGTAGCGTGTCTTCACGCTGGTGTTGCTAACAGAAGGCTGTGCCTCGAAGGTGGAGTCCCCCAGGCGGACTGGGGAGAGCAGTGGGTGAAGCGTAGGGAAAGTGAAGCTTGGCTACAAGAAGAGGGCCGCAGAGCATGAAGGCGCATGGACCTGTCTTTGAGCTTTGGATCCAACTGTTCTAGAAGCCATTGTAGCCAACGGGTAACTATAAACAACTGGTAACAAGTTTGGCATCTCCGCCTTCATTTTACATCTGCCTCTTTTACTGCTTTAAATCTTGGCATCAGACTCTTACTGCTGTATGAGGCATGATAATGCCTCGAGGGTATTATTATACAAGATTTTTAGCCCTCAATCCATCTACTGTATTTTGTTGCCTTTCAAGACAAAGGACACCGAGATTAAAAGTAACTAACACATTTTCAGTATTTATAAGGACACTCATTCTTCACTTTTTTTTTTTTTGAGACAGGGTCTCGCTTTGTAGTTCAGGCTGGCCCTGAGCTCACTATGGTGCCCAGGCAAGCCGCCTCGAACTCAGCAATTCTCCTGTCTCTGCCTCCCGAGTGCTGGGATTACAGGCGTGAGCCACCACATCTGGCATTTCATTCTTCACTTTTTAACACATCCCATTCTGGGCCAGAGAATTAGCTCTGTGGTTGGACCACCTGCCTAGCAAGCACAAGGTCCCTGGTTTGATCCCAAGTAACCACATACCACAATACCGAGCATGGTGACTCACACCTGTCATCCCAGCACTCGGGAGGCAGAGGCAGGAGGATTGCTGAGTTCCAGGCTTGCCTGGGCTACATAGTGAGCTCAGGGCCAGCCTGAACTACAAAGCGAGACCCTGTCTCAAAAAAAAAAAAAAAAAAAAAAAAAAAAAAAAAAAAAAAAAAAGATGAAGGAAAAAAACTTTTACCTTCATGTTCATTGTTGGCAACAAGCCCTAAACTCAATATGTTGGTGCCAAAATAAAGGACTCAGATGACAAGAAATCTAAGCAAGGCATATTTAACTCTGCGGAAGGGAGTGCTACACCCCTAAGGCGAGGCAGCAGGCACAGCAGCTCCTTCTATATCGTACCGGCAGTGTGGGGTAGGTGACCTCCCCATTGGCTGGCTCACAGGCTCACAAGTTATCCCAATTGGCTAGTTTAGGTGCTGTGAGAGGGTGGGGTCTGAAGAGCTGCTGGGCCCAGTGGCTGAGGGCAGGGGAAGGGGAACGTCCTTGGCAGGACGTGTTCCCAGACTCCAAATCGCTGATGTGTCTTACATGCATAACTACTGCAACCCTGGTGTGTGTGTGGGGGAGGGGGGAGTCTAGGATGAGCTAAAGTTTAAGAGGAGGAGCTCCTAATTATACCCTTTGATAGAAGAGACAGGGCTGCAGTTTCTCACATCATGGAATATACTGTGGTATGGTTTTAGGTTCTACTTTTGCCTGTTTTCAGAGTCAAGGAAAGTGTGCCTAATAGAATGGATGAGATGCAGATTTTTCCCCTGAAGAATTTGGGTAGGAGCGGCATTACTTCTTCCTCACATGTGTGAAGGAATTCACCGTCTGGACTGGATGTATTCATTGTGGGAAAATTTTAAACTATGAATTATGTTTCTTTAATATAGTTATTTACATGTTTCCCATTTTTGCATCATTTTGCTAATTTATAGTGCTCAAGGATTTTCTTTCCATTTCAACTGAATAGTAAGATCTATTGGCAAAGTTGTTGATAATATTTTATTATCTTGTCGTGTCTTTAGTAT
>PVIC010054320.1:0-11581 GCA_004025085.1 Thryonomys swinderianus | reverse complement strand
TTTTTTTTTTTTTTTTTTTTTTTTTTTTTTTTTTTTTTTTTTTTTTTTTTTTTTTTTGCTTTTTGGAGACAGGGTCTTACTTCGTAGTTCAGGCTGGCCCTGAGCTCACTATGGTGCCCAGGCAAGCCGCCGCGAACTCAGCAATCCTCCCATCTCTGCCTCCCGAGTGCTGGGATTACAGGCGTGAGCCACCACGTCCAGCATTATATGTGGTAAACCGGGGATCGAACTCAGGTCCTTACGCTTGCGAGGCAGGCGCCGGAACCACTGAGCTAACCCTCCGGCCCCTCATTGCCACTTTTAATTGATTGTTGTTTTCTAGTTTATGTAGAAAACACTCTGAGATTCCTGCCACCTACCATATCACTCTCCATCTACCCCTCACAGTCACCAATCTATACTTAGTTGTCTCTTCCACTCTGAAGCATGCCACTGAATCTTGACTTTCACTTATTTCATCTGCCTCAATTCTTGTCAGTATCTTGGGAAGTTTCATTCATGTTGACAACTGACTCAGCTCCCTAACATTGTAGTTTCAATGGTATTTTCTTCCTAGCTTCCAAATACCTCTTATCTTTATACTCATTTTATTCACTCCAATCACATTAGGATCCCTACCTTCCTCATATTCTTCTCATATATCATCACCATTACTGTCTTCATTTTTCTTTAGATTGATCCTGGCCTTTTCAAATTATCATGTGATTAATTTCTTCAAGGCTCCTATCAATTCCCACACCTCAGTCCTGCCACTCCATCCACCTCTAGATAAGTTCTCCAATGTACTTTCCCTCTCTTCCTCACCCAGGTGACAAAAAATTACTGTAGAAAAAAATAATCAAATATGCTCACTGATTTCATCATGACTTACGATATTTCTTTTTTTTTTTTTTTTTTGAGACAGGGTCTCGCTTTGTAGCAGACTGGCTCTAAACTCACTATGTAGTCCAGGCAAGCCTCGAACTCAGCAATCCTCCTGTGTCTGCCTCCCGAGTGCTGGGATTACAGGCATGAGCCACCACGCCCAGCAATTTATGATATTTCTGAAAAAGGAACTTGGATACTTCTATTAAGTCTAGAATTGCAAAAAGGACTAAGAAACCCAAGTGTGAAGATGAATTTCAATTCTGATATCTGTATTAATCTAGACTTAAATACAAGGAAAAGAATCTATTTCACCTAGTTTAAGGAAGAAAGATTTTCTTATCTTGTGATAGAGAGCTGAAGAATTAATTTTGTGGTAAATTCTTAAGAACAACTCCCTAAAGCACCTGGGATTTTACAGAGGAGCTCCCAAAAAAACTGTAAAACTAGGAATTTTCCTACCAAACTGGAAAGCTGCAATTATAATTGTTCATTCCAAAGCCATTCCATGTTTTGCTGCCCTTAGAAGCCATGGCTCCAATCAAGATATGGCATCTTGTGAAAGTCAACCTTCAAAATGACCCACAGGAAAAAAAATATCCCTTGTATAGTCTCCTCTCACACTAAAAGACTGGCTTGTGAGGCCAATAAGATACTGTGGAAGGAACATTGTCTACCCTCATAAAAATAGCAACATTTCCACTCTGTTCTCTGTTGGATCACTTCCATCAGAAGCCAACTGCTATATTCTGAGAACACTGATGGAACACACTGTGTTGAAGTCTATGTGGAGGAAAACTGAAACCTCTTCCAACAACCAGCAGCAGCATGGAAGTGATATGCATGAGCCACTGTAGAACTGGATCCTCGAGACCCAGCCAAGCCTTTGGGTGACTGCAATCCCAGCCCAAGTCTGCTTGCAACTTCATGAGGATTTCAAGACAAAATTGGCCAACTAAGCTTCTCCCAAGTCCCTCACCTACAGAATTTGTCAGAGATAATAAAATCGTTGCTTTTGTTTAAGCCATTATCGTATTGATCAAAATACTTGTACTAAGTCAAGTTCTTCAAGAAGATTGGTTTGAAGAAACCCAAGAGATCCTTAAATGTCAGCGCATCTCCAAGGCATAGATCTTTCGAGGCACAGGACAAAGGCAAGGGCTACCTTGTCAAACTTGTCACTGTTGGATATTCCTCCCCCATCCATGACACTGACCTTTATCTGATACATCTGAAAAAGACAGAAATCAAAGAAGAGCTTGCAATATACTTGATGAACAAAATATCTGCAGAATAGTGCCAAATATGTCTCTCATTTTATACTACTATATATTGAAATTTGGACTTTTGCCATTCATGCAGTTATTCTTTGTTCAGGATAGATTGCAAACCATACTGAAATTTTGAAAATGGAGTGAAATGTTTGCCTTGGTGATTTGAAAAGTCCAGCTCCTTTTAAAAAAAAAAAAAAAACATGTGTGGAGAGGATTATAAGAGTCCTGAGCAACTTAGCATGATACACATAGTTTATATACAAATACTTATTCATTTTATATAAAGTTGATTACAGATTTTTGTCTCAAAGTCGTATCTCATAGTATATGAGAGAGAAAGAGAAAGAAAGAGAGAGAGGGAGCAATTTCATCAACTTTTACCTCCAAAACAACTTTGATTTTTCAGACACAGTAACTGGCAATTATAAAGGTGAGCCTCAGAAGGAAACCTGCCCATTCCACAGAAAGACTTGGTACACAGCCAGCATGCTGAAGACTTTGCAGGGAGTTGTACTAAAGATAGGTCTTCTGGCCAAACATTCTTCTTGTTCATATGCGTGGCCCTCAGATGTAAGCCCAAGATCTTTAACTGAGCTACATCAAAAGACTTTTTTTTTTACATTTTATTTTGAGACAAGGTCTTGCTAATTTGCTAAGTTATCCAAACCTAACTTGATTCAATATTCCTGCCTCAGCCTCCCAGATCCCTGTAGTTACAGGTGTGTGCTACTGCACCCAGGTCATGCTCTTTCATATAGTTCCCATGAAAGATTGGTCCCAGAGTCTCTGAGGATACCGACATCTGCAGGTAATCATCTCCATTATATAAAATGGTAAACTATTTGTATATAAACTGTATATCTGTTACTAACACATAAACCATATATGTATATCTTCCCATATACCTGAAATCATCTTGAGATTACTTATCGTACTTAACACAACATAAATGCTATGTAAGCAGTTGCTATACTGTACACTTTGGGGAGTAAGGAGAAAATGTCTATAATGTTCAGTACAGATGTTATCTTTTTTCTGAATATATTAAACCCGAAGATGGTTGAAGCACAGATGTGGAACTGTGGGTAAAGAGAGCTGCCTGCCCAGTGCTTCATTTCTAGACCTCTTTGTCCGAGGTCTTCGCTGAGAGTCTTGTTTATGTGCTTCTGCTACGATCTCCTTGTAGGGGCTGAGGAAAAGGGGAAAACTTTGATGACACTCTTTTCTACCCCGACTCCTCAGTAATTTTCCACTCTTTGCTCTCTGCTTGACTATAGGGTGCACAAGACTGCCAGAGCCCGTTATTTGGGGATCTTCCTAAAGTGCAATGACCTCACATGTGCAACATGTCACCTGACACCCAACCAGTATACTGTTCATGGGGAAATGGGAACAGCGACAGTTGGCACTTTCTCTAATTTTGGTCTCTTGCTTATACCACTGCTGTGATTTAGGCCTCATGCTTTCATGTTTGGCTTGTTTCTCTAACTGGCTATTCTGCCTCTGAGAGCACAGCTCTCTTCCGTCTCATATAGGCTCCTGACAAGATTGAATTTTCCTATTCCTAGAATATCTAAAACCATTGACTACCCCAAAAAGTATGGCTAGGGCTTCACAAACAAAATGAGTTTTAATGAATTTGCTCCAAAATATTTTATTAATAAAAGTTTTATATAAAAAAACAAAATACAGGAAAGCTATAACATGTTGAAAGCATGTGTACGGTTACAGTTTCTAATTTCCCTACAAAGTTAACCGGCCATGATGGAGTTAAGAGGGTTAAAAAGAGTAAATATGTTTGTATAATTTTTTGAAACATTTCAAAGTAAAAAATAGCATCATACCAATTTTTAAGGGCAAAGAAAGCTCATAATAAAATAGACTTTAAAAATTACAAATAAAAATCTGTACATCAAAGACTTCTAAGGCCTTCCCATGTGTGGGGCTCTGTATAGAAAGAGGAAAACACTGCTGCAAAAAGAACATCACATCAGGTGGTACAGCTCTGGCCCATTTCAGTTTGCAGGACCATCTCTTCTTTTCTCAAGGGGAAAGTGTCAATCAGGTTGAAGAGGGCCACAGGTGTCACCAGGGAAACAAAGCGCTCCTTGTCCATGCCATGCTTATCCACTAGCACCACACTGAAGGAGTAGAGGGGGATTCGGAGCAACAGCCTGGAACAAAGAAAAACAAGGGAATATCAAACCACAGCTCATGGCATTCTGGCGGGCCCATCAGAGCCTGAGAGTGACACTGTGTCCAGAAAAAAATGTTGATAGCATGAAGGGCTAATCATTCGTTAGAGCCTTGCTACTCAAAGTGTGATCCTCAGACCAACAAATGGAAATTTGTTCCCAAAGACTTTCACATCTTACCCCAAAACTAACAGATTCATATCTGCATTATTAAACTACGTATCCAGCTGGCCAATAGATACATTGACATTCGAGAAGCTGTGTTTCCAATTATAGTTGGGAGGGCTTCAGGCCTGCATCGGTGCTGCACAACAATAGTTGCTACAAGGCACGTGCAACACGGCTAATAGATTTGAGGACATCAAACAAGGAATGAAACCAGTTTTGCAGACTATGTTTGTACAACTGCATACCCACTAGGACTATGCATATCAGTGATTTTCGGTAGTGGTGATTTTATCGCCCAGGGAACATTTCATTATATCTGAAAATATTTTTTGGCTACGGGTACCCCTGTGTGCTGATCCACTGTCATATGAGGTCCCATGCCTCTGCTATATTTGATCTACTAGTCTCTTGTTTCAGACTAGTTTTCTTCTGGGAAGAAAGGGAAGGATGTGTGTCTTTCCCTTTCTTCCAATTACCTGTGTTTTTAGTGGATTTTTCGCCGAGTGTGTCCAATATGACTCCTCCTCCTTTCAGCTATATTGAATCTCTTAAAAATTTCCCCAGAGGGTAAAATCACCCCACTAAGGGGAAACTTGTTGCATACAAGCTCCTGATTTATGTTGGATTGTGTTATATAACTGTATGTCTCGCTCCTAGGTTTAAAGGTACCAAATTGATAATACTACATTTTGTCAGTTTCTAGGCTGCACTTCAGGCTACTGATATTGCTGATTGTACTACTCTAGCCAGGATGAGCTACCTGCTGTAATTAGTTGTTCTCCTTTGTATGACAACACTGAGATTGTCTGGGTACATAACCACCACCGTGGCCCATACCAAAGGACTGAGTGCTGAGACAAACAAATAGTAACCTCCGATGCTTAATAAATTGGGAAGTTAGGACCCTGAGACAGACACAAAGGCCAAGAATGACAGGGCTGGGGATTTAGCTCAAGTGATACCGTGACAACCTTGGACGCACAAGGGCCCAAGTTCGATCCTCAGTACCAGAAAAAAAAATAAAATAAAAGAATGACATAGTCCCAGGACACATCTCTGAGAAATAGACATTTCCTAGGGAAAGCTTGAGACTAGTGATAACATTATCTCCCATAAGAAAATCATGAGCATGAACACAGAAAACAAAATAAAATAGAAAATGGCAAGATGTATAAACAAAATGCAATCCCAGACCTCCAGCCCACCTAGAACAAGTCCAAGAGACAACGAGATAGAGGAAATCACAAGTCAGTCAGCAAAAGTTACTGAAATGAGTGAGCCAGAAATAAGAAAATAGACATATGAGGTTATAGAGAAAAACAATTTCTCAAGTAAAAAAATGATGATCAGAATGAAAGCTTGCTGAATGAATCTAGAGTAGACAGATTAAAAACAGAGAAGTTTAAGAAAATGGTGGAAAACATAAATTACAACATAGTAAAGAATTGGAATTCATGAAACTGATTCAAACAGATGTCCAAAAGATTAAAAATTTTATTGGAAGTATATGCAATAGATTGAAGAAAGGTGAGGACAGAATTTCTGAACTACAAGACAGGAATAGTTAATGACCATGAAAAGAAAGATACCTTAAAAATGGCAAGGGACCTTGAAAAATCAATTCAATTTCAAGTCAATGCAAAGAAGAACAATATAAGATTGAGGTGAATGACAGAGCTGGAGATAATGCAAATGCCATACGAAGCCTGTGCAGAGAAGTAATGGCAAAATACTTGCCAAACACGGAAAAAGAATTATACACATAAATAAGTGGGTCATATAAAACACCAATGAGTCATAACCAAAATAAATCTACAACAAAGAATTTAATCATCAAGAACCCAGGAACTCAGCACAAGAACAGACTATTAAAAGCTGTTAGAAAAATAAATAAAATACATAAAGGAAAGCCCATGAGAATCACAGCAGACTTCTCAATGCAAAACCTTAAGTCAAGCAGAGTTTGGAATGAAGTATTTCAGATTCAGAAAGAAAATAACCACCAACCCAGATTTATATAGTCAGCAAAACTATTTTTCAAATTCAGTGAGAAAAGAAGACACTTCCATGACAAAAACAAACTGAAGAAATTCATGACCATTAAATCAGCTCTACAGAATGCACTGAAAGGTAGTTCAGAAAGAGATAATAGAGACCACAACTTCAGGAACAACAACAGAAAGAAACCACTGGGCAGAGAAAGCAGTTAAGCAGAAGGGAAAGAAAGGAAAATAACATAACAAGCATAAGGTAATATATTTAAAGAAAGAAATAGAATGGCAGAATGGATCAAGAAACAAGATCCAACAAGTTGCTGCATACAGGAAACACGTAACTCAAAAAAAATTCACAGACTGAAAATCAAAGGACAGAAAGCAATACTCCATGTGAATGGATGCCAGACAAAGCAGGGGTAGCTACTATTTGTACATAAAATGGATTTCAAACCAAGACTGATTAAGATACAAAGAAGGTCATTGTGTCTTTGTAAAGGGAACAATCCAAGAAGAGAAAACAATAACAAATATATATGTACAAATACCAGTACCTCAGTTGTGAACAACAAATATTAATGGACACAAAAAATCAAATAAGAACTAATACAATTGTAATGGAGACCTAAATACACCACTGTCACAAACAGACAGATCAACTAGATAAAAAATATTGGAACTGAAACCAAACTTGTGAACAAATGAGCTTAGTAGATGTCTACAGAACATTCCACGCCACGGCATCAGAATATACATTTTTTTCAGTGGCACATAAGATGTTCTGCAAAGGGCTGGAGGGTTAGCTCGTGGTTCCAGCACCTGCCTCGCAAGTGCAAGGTCCTGAGTTCAATCCCCAGTAACCACATACAGTGCTGGGCATGGAGACTCACGCCCACCAGCCATCAATACCACCATACCACAGTGCTGGGCGTGGTAGCTCACGCCTGTAATCCCAGCACTCGGGAGGCAGAGACAGGAGGATTGCTGAGTTCGAGGCTTTCCTGGGCTACATAGTAAGCTCAGAGCCAGCCTGAACTGCAAAGCGAGACCCTGTCTCAAAAAAAAAAAAAAAAAAGAGAGATGTTCTGCAAAATAGATCAGTTGCAAACTCAAAGAACATAATGTAAATGACAAGAAGTTGAAATTATCTCATGCATAGTGCAATGAAATTGGAAAACAACAGCAAAATAAACTATGAAAACTGCAAAAATACGTGGAAATTAAATAAGATTCTTCTGAATAACTAATGAGTCACAGATGAAATTAAAGAATAAATTAAACCGTATGAATAATTAAATGATAATACCAATACAACATACTGGAATCTATGGGATGCAGTAAATACATTCCTGACAGGAAAATTTAAAGTGGTAAATTCTCACTCACATCAGGAAAACACAGTGAGCTGAAATTAAAAAAACTTAGTTATGAAGCCAAAGATTTAGCTCAGTAGCACCACTGCCTGCCTTGCAGGCATAAGGTTTTGAGTTCGATCCCTAGTACCACACACACAAAAAAAGTTAAACCTCAAACATCTAGAAAAAAGAAGAAGACAAAGCCTCATACAAGAGAGGAAATTATAAAGAACAGAGGAAATATTAATGTAAGTGAGAGCAAGATAAGAAGACAAACAATCAATGAATTGAAGAATTGGGTCTTTGAAAGATGAAATAAATAAAATCAATAAACCTTTAGCCAACCTTATTTTAAAAAAAAAAGGAAAGAAAAGTCTCAAATTCATGCAAATAGGAATGAAAAGCATAAACTCACAATGGATCCTATAGAAATCCAGAAGACTGATACCTACCTTGAGAACCTGTTTTTTAATAAGATGGAAAACACAGAAGAGAGAGATTTCCAGATATATATGAATTACCAAAGCTGAATCAAGATGATAAAAAATTCTAAATAACCCAATATCAGTCAATGAAATTGAAAATGTAATTAAAATTTTACCAACAAAGAAAAGCCCAAGTCCTAAGGGTTCCACTGCTGAATTATATAAGAAATTTAGAAAAGATTTAATGCCACTACCCCACAAATGCTTCAGTGAAATTTAAAGATAAGCAATACTTCTAAAATAATTCCTAGAAGCAAGTATTACCCTGATATCAAAACTGAAGAAACACTCAACCAAGAAAGATAACTACAGGCCAATATCCCTAATGAATGCAAATGCAAAAATCCTCAATAAGATACTGGCAAACAGAATGCAGAAAATCATCAAAAAGATTATACACCATGATCAAGTAGGATTCATCCCAGGGATGTAAGGATGTTTCAACATATGCAAATTGGTGAATGTAATACACCATGTTAACAGAGCCAATGAACACAGAAAAAGCAAAGTCAAACAGATGGTCTTTCTCTCTATCTGAAAAAAGCCATAGATGTCAAACCAACACCTATACTAAATGGTCAGAAATGGAAAGCTTTCACTCTAAAATCAGGAACAAGAGAAGGATGTCCACTATCACCATTCCTTTTCAATATAGCTCTAAAAACATTAGTTAGAGCATTTAGACAAGAGAAAAGAAATAAAAGGAATAAAGGGGCGGGGAGTTATAGGGTGGATGGGGAAAAGTAAAAAAATGAGAATTAAATTGTGTCATATGCTGGTATGAATTCTCAATATTGTGTGTGATCATGATGTGTATATATAAATGTACCAATAGATTCAAATTTAAAAAAAGAATACAGATAGAAAGGGAAGAAGTGAAATTATCATTATTTGCAGATGATGTCATACTTTACATAGAAGACACCAAAAGTTCCCACAAAAGACTTCTTGATATAATAATTTAACTCAGTAACATAGCTGGATACAAAGTGAGCATTAAAAAATCAATAGCATTCCTGTACACAAATAACAAAGTCATGGAGTGTAAAATTAGTGAAATAATGCTTTTCACAACAGCATTAAAAAAATGAAATATATGAGAATCATTCTCACAAAAGAAGTAAAAGATCTTTACATTGAAAATTACAATGCTCTGAAAAAGGAAATTGAAGAAGATAGCAGAACATGGAAAGATAACCCTTGCTTATGTGTAGGAAGAAGCAACATAGTGAAAATGGCCATACTCCCAAAATTGTTAGACAGATTTAATGTGATCTCAATGAAAATGCCATTGATATCTTCACAGAACTAGAGAAATAATTCCTAAAGTTCATTTAGAATCTGAAGAGAATAGAATTACAATAACAATTCTGGGCAACAAAGGCCAGACAGAAAGCACCTTAATCCCTGACTTGAAATAATACTACAGAACTTCTGCAATAAAACCAGCATGGTATTGGCAAACAACAACAACAAAAACAAAAGGAAACCAGACCTAAAGATCAATGCACCATACTAGAAGATGCAGAAAGAATCCCAAACACACTTAGTTAGCCACCTTTCTTTGACAAAAGGACCAAACATTCACTGGAAGAAAGATAGCCTCCTTAATAAATAATGCTGGAAAAACTGGCTTTCTACATGCCAAAGGCTAAAACTAGACCCATGTCTCTCACCGTGCTCTAAATTAAAATCAAAGTGGATCAAAGATCTAAATATTAAAACAGAAACACTAAATCTCTGGGAAGAGAGAATAGATACAATGCTTAAGGCCATATGAGTAGGTAAAGACTTCATGAACAAAACTCAGACTGCATGGGAAATACTACAAAAAATAAACAACTTGGGCCTGAGATTTAGCTCAGTGGTTCCGATGCCTGCCTCACAAGCGCAAGGTCCTGAGTTCGATCCCAGTAATCACATACAATGCTGGGCATGATGACTCACGTCCACCAGCCATCAATACCACATTCCACAGTGCTGGGCGTGGTGGCTCATGCCTGTAATCCCAGCACTCGGGACGCAGAGACAGGAGGATTCCTGAGTTTGAGGCTTGCCTGAGCTACATAGTGAGCTGAGGGCCAGCCTGGACTACAAAACAAGACCCTGTCTCAATAAGCAAGCAACTGGAATTTCATATTGTTCAAAAAAGATTTTGCACAGGAAAAATTCACCAACAGAGTGAGAACACAACCACATAGTGAGAAAAAATTTGCTAGCTATTCCTCACACAAAGGACTAACATCAGCCCACTCAAATTGAAAGACCTGATTCAAAAATGGGCATCTGAGATGAATACACACTTCTCAGATAGGAAGTAGAAATGGCATATAAATACATGAGAAAATGTTTACTATCACTGGTCATTCAAGAGATGCAAACGAAAACAATGCCAAGATTCTATTTCACTCAAGAAAGTATGTTAATTCTCAAGAAATCAACCAACAACAAATGCTGGCGGGAGTGTAGAGAGAAAGGAATCCTGCTCCACTTCTGGTGATAGTGTAGACTGGTGAAACCACTGTGCAAATCAGTGTGGAGATTCCTCACAGAGCTAGGATTAGAGGTCCCATCTGACCCTGCTATTCCCCTGCTGGGGACATTCATGAAAGGATTAAAAGCATTGCACCACAGTGACCTATGTTCACCCATGTTTATAGCAGCACTGTTTGTAATAGCTACATCTTGGAAACAGCCCAATGCCTATCAACTGATAGATGAATAAAAAAGATACGCTTTTTTAATAGCCATAAAGAAGAATAAACTTGAGACATTTGTAATAAATAGATACCACTTGAAAATATATTCTTAAGTGAAATAAATTGAGCACATGTGTAAATATCACGTGTTCTTTCTGTTGTGAGAAACTGAAAGTGTAAACAAGGACCAAAAAGGGTAATAGGTATCGTGAAATAGGAAGAAGATGTTCAAAATTATACTGTTTGAGATATTTTGTTAATAATTAAAATATTTTATGCAAAAAGGTACAGTGTTATTAGGCAATGAGCTGAGAGATTAACAATTGAAAATATATTCTTTTAAGATCATGGTACACAGTGTATTTACCATTGTTATTCTCTAATAATTTTTGCTATGAAACAATATTTTTCATAGGGTAGTTTTATATTGTCTTTATAAATATCTACTTGTATTAGATTAAAATAATTATTTTGTAAAACAAAAAATAAGTAAATAAAATGCCATCCTTGTGTTTTCTAAGGTCCATATAAGGACCAATTTCTGAAC
>PVIC010054319.1:0-11583 GCA_004025085.1 Thryonomys swinderianus | reverse complement strand
CCTTGCGCTTGCAAGGCAGGCACCTGAACCACTGAGCTAATCCTCCGGCCCTGAACTAACATTTTTAAAGGATAATTACTCCTCAGATTTTTAAGGATAATCTACTCCTCAGATTAAATTAGAGACACACCCTGCTGATATACAAATTATCTTCATCATTTATCAATTAGCAGAAATAGGAATTTCTGTTAGCAAAGTATATTTCATTACCAGTAAAAGACTTTGAAATATCTATTGCTTGTGTAGCAACAATATTTCAGACTCAATGTGAAGTCTTAGATAGTATGAGGTCACTATAAAAAGCTTATAAAATAAGCCAGTATATTTATTTGAAAAATAAACTGTCAACAGTTAAAATAAATTTCATATACCATCCATGTAACTTAAATTCCTCAAAATATGGTCCAATTTATAATACAATAGTTTTCTTCTCTTGTTTGCTTTTAAATTTGTTCAGTTTGGTTCAGGCAAATATCCTTCTAAATATCATTATTCTTCCTTGATTTACCATCATTTATTCCCTTGTGGAATGATGAATTCTATTTTCAAGGGCAGGAAATTCTTATCATTAAAAAAAACTGTCCTTTCTCTTCATCACATTTCCTGATTCTACAGATTTAATGCTCTGCTTATGTTACAATGCACACTTATTTATTTTAAAATAATTTTTAAAAATATCACCTCTTTTGCTAATATTATGGCAGGTCTTACTGATATTTTCTTTTAACCAATTTGTTTCCACCTTCCCTTGAATGGGATAAATAAGACTGCAGAAAGGGAGGAGCTGAAAATAGTTTGACACACTATTTAAAACTGAGTTGTAAAGCCCAAATCTCATGCAGTGAACTTGTACAGAAGAGATAAGTATGGTAGAACCGCAGGGCTCCATATGCCTGGGAAATTACAGGCACCACCACGTCACATGTTTTTACACTGAGCTCTAGCTACCATTTAAATGTGTCCAGAATCTACAATGGAAGCAGATATCAGACAGCTCACAAATGCAGACATCAAAAACATAGATCAAGTTTCTGTTTTAATGTTTAGAATTCTAATCTACTTTGATTTTAGTTTCTTACACAGTAAGAGAGATAGATCTAGCTTTAGTCTGTAGCAGACTAAAGCCCAATTTTCCCAGTACCATTTGTTAAAGGGTCTGTCTTTCCTCCATTGAGGATGTTTGGCTTCTTTGTCAAAGATAAGGTGGCCGTCTGGTCATTGTTGTCCCGTGGGGTCGTGGTGAGAGGGGGGAGGATTACCCGCAGCAGTGGATGATGGATATGGTATGGTAACTGGCCTGACCCGACACCATAAGGTGGCTTAGTGTGTCTGGAGTTGTTTCTGGGTCTTCTCATTTGTTCCACTGGTCCTCAGGTCTGTTACTTTGCCAGCACTATACAGTTTTTTATCACAGTGCCTTTGTACTACTGTTTCAAATTGTTACACTCCCTGCCATGTCCTTGTTGCTTAGAATTGCTTTTGCTATTCTAGGTCTTTTGTGGTTCCAGGTGAATTTTTGGATTTTTTTTCTCTAGATCTGTGAAATATGCTGCTGGGATTTCAACTGCAATTGCTTTGAATCTGTATAGTATTTGTGGGAGTAACTAAATCTGTTGGAAAACAGGTTATGCAGAACTCTTGGAGACGTTGTCTTAGGGAAAGACATTATGAATAAAACCTCTAAAGTACAAGATGTAGCAGAAGGAATCAGTAAATAGGATCTCTTCCTATTAAACAGCTTTGGCACAGCAAAAAAAAAAAATCATTAGCAGAGCTAAAAGACAACAATATGGGGAAAAATCTTTACTAGCTGTTTCTCAAAGGGCTACTGTCTAGAATATATGAAGAAAATTTGAAGAAAATATTAAGAAAATCAGTCCCCTCAAATTTAAAGACCCAGTCCAGAAATGGGCATCTGAAATGAACAAACATTTTTCAGAGGAAGAAGTAAAAGCATCTAAGAAGCATGTGAAGAAATGTTCAACATCACTGGTCGTTCAAGAGATGCAGAGGAAAACAACACTGAGATTTCATCTCATTACACAAAGAATGGCTAGTATTGCAAAATTAACTAGCAATAAATGTTGGTAAGGCTGCAGAGAGGAAGGAACCCTTCACCGCTCTTGGTGCAGATGTAGACTGGTGCCACCATTTTGGAGATCGGTATAGAGATTCCTCAAAAGATTAGAGCACTGGGCCGGAGATTTAGCTCAGTGGTTCTGGCGCCTGCCTCGCAAACACAAGGTCCTGAGTTTGATTCCGGTAACCACATAAAATGCTGGGCGTGGTGACTCACGCCCACCAGCCATCAATACCACATACCACAGTGCCGGGCGTGGTTGCTCACGCCTGTAATCCCAGCACTCGGGAGGCAGAGACAGGAGGATTGCTGAGTTCGCAGCGGCTTGCCTGGGCTACATAGTGAGCTCAGGGCCAACCTGAACTACAAAGCAAGACCCTGTCTCAAAAAAAAAAAAATAATAAGGATTAGAGGTCCCATTTGGTCTTGCTATTCCCCTACTAGGTATATACATGAAAGAATTAAAAGAGAGGGGAAGGAATAAATATGATTCTGAAAGAAAATAAAAGAGCATGTATATAGGGGGTGGGGAGGTGTGCGTGGGTAGGGATGTGGGTAAAAATGAGAATTAACTTGTGTCATATATTGGTACAAATTCCCCAATGTTATGTGTGATTGTGAGATGTATATAAACCATACCAATAAAGAATTCAATTGAAAAATAATTAATTATCGAGGAGAAAAATATAAGGAAAAAAAGACATATCATAGCAACATATGGCCACCCGTGTTCATAGCAGCTGAGTTTGTGATAGTTAAATCTTGGAAATAGCCCAAATGCCCATCAACTGGAGACTGAATAAAGAAGATGTGATTATTTTATAAAATAGCATATTACTCTGCCATAAAGAATGATAAGTTTGGGTCATTCATACTCAAATGGATATACCTTAAGGACATATTCATAAGTGAAATAAATAGGTCACGGGTGTAAATACTGTATCTTTTCTCTGGTTTGAGAATCTGAGGATATAAATGAGTTCTAGAATATATGATAGATGTTGTGAAATAGAAAATATTCAAAGGGAAAAAGATAGAGGTGAGTAATGAGGGGTAAGAAAATGATGTTAAAGCAAACGCATGTAGTGTTCACTTTGGCAGCACATACACTAAAAAGAAAAGGCATGTGTATATGGGGTGGGGGTGGGGCCGTATAGTGGGTAGGGGAATGGGTAAAACTGAGAATTAACTCATGTCATATACTGGTGCAAATTCCCAATGTGGAGCGTGACGTTGATGTGTATATAAAATGTACCGATAAAGAATTCAATTTATAAAAATCATAAACAGTAATAGCAGTTTATACTTGCATCCTTGGCACTCCATCAGAACTTTGATAGAAGAAAGCATATTCCAATCCAGGTCTAATCACTATTCTATTCTCCCTATACTCCCGGCATAGAATAAATTGGATGGTTCCAAACTGGGTTGCTTTCACCCATCCATGTAATAGAAAATGTTTTAGCCAAAAGATTGGGCCAAATTGCTGTAGCTCACATTCGCTAAGCTGCCACGCACTGGGATGGTTTCCACACGACAGGAGATGCTGAATGGGATTGTTAAGCCGATATTTTTTCCCTAGCGAATTCACCGCCATAAACTGCGATTTCAAAACTCTCTGTTACAAAACGTCAGATGCTAAAGACGATGAGAATAGGCAGAGATGTATTTATTGTAGCTCGGAAAGGTACAGCTGGGTGACTTTTGGAATGATTATGGACTGAACATTTGCTTGGGAACAGCCTCTCAGTACTAAAAGGAAAGTTTGAAACCAAATGCATGATCAGGTAATTGAGACTTATTATTTAACAACTTTTACATCAAAATGGTATAGGCCAGGAAGCATCATTCTATAGCAGATGGATTTTTTTTTTTAACCGAAATCCCTCTGAATGAAGCTATGCTTTTCTGAAATTATTTTCAAGCCATTATTGGATCAATTTGTGGTCCTTTTGAGTTGCTACAAAACATTTTCACACTCTACCCTAAAAATGTGGATTTTAAAATCTGATTTGCTTTGAAACATTTTTCTATTTGTATTTAAGGGTGGAGTTGAAACATAAAGGAATTATTTAAACAAATGAGCATCGAGACAAAATCCACAGAGCCTTGGAAGATCAATTCTTGCAGGAAAATGAAAGTACTAATGAGCAAAATGGTTTTTAATATATTGTGGCTACTTGTGATGCATAAGATACAGTGAGGGCTGTTGGATCATTTTGTGTATTAATTAGATAAAAGTGGTTTCACCAGTGAGTTTCCTTGTAAGAAAGTGGTTGTTATCCTCAGGTTTATAAATTATTTTGCAAAATATTCTCTTTTTATGAAGTATCCAACCCACGATATGGCATATTTCATTACTTTCTTAACAGTGTTAGAGCATTTGAATAGGATTAAAGGGACAATATTGTTTCATCTAATTTCCCCAGAAATAGTCATCTTTATTTTCCAACTTTGTGGGAAATAATGGTTCTCAGAACACATGCCTGTTACATTTTACTTTCCTTCTAATTTTTTCTAGCAGAGAGAACATGTTTTGTATCAAAATGACCATTTAGAGAGTTACCTCCACACCACTCACAGAGAACATGAAAATATAATTAAAAGCAATTTCCTTCTCTGTAAACTTTTCAGTCTTTTTTTTTTTTCCTGATTTTTTCTTTTTTAGACAACTGATGTACTTCCTTCCCCTATTGAATTCTCTGACATGCAGTTTTGATGGTTATATGAGTGACTATCAGATTTGTATCTAATGTATTCATGGAGCAGTATTTCAACTGTTAACATTTCAGGCAAACACCTGTCATGACTGAAACGTACAGAGATACCTTTTTACACTGAATGACTGCCACAAAATGTCACTTTTTCAGCGCTTGTTTTTCATCCTAATTGATTCATTCTCTTGTGCCATCAATTTATCTGTTATCATTATTAGTCTTTTACTAAGTGATATTTTTAGTTTTTTTTCTTTTTTTTTTGAGACCTGGTCTTGCTTTGTAGTTCAGCCTGGCCCTGAGCTCACTATGTAGCCCAGGCAAGCCTTGAACTCAGCAATCCGCCTGTCTCTGGCTCCTGAGTGCTGGGATTACAGGCATGAGCCACCACTCCTGGCCTAAGTGATATTTTTCAGGCAAAATGTTCAAGTGAAACTTCTTAGGTCTAGAAATTATTTAGTGGCTTCCTGGGTTGTTTTAAGGAAGAGAGAACTAAAATTTCTTGCAGTGTTGTTTCTTTGGAAAGTTCTGAGATGAGATATTTGGCTTCTTGAAGTTTTACCATTCTGTTTTTTTAGGTAATGTGATCCTTGTGATTTTTTGTGCCCTCTTCCTCTCTTTCTCTCCCTATCTTCCTCTGTCTTTCAATATAAAAGAGGTAATAGACAATTCATCATCAACAAGTTATATACTATGTGCCGGGCGTGGTGGCTCACGTCTGTAATCCCAGCACTCGGGAGGCAGAGAGGAGGATTGCTGAGTTCGAGGCTTGCCTGGGCTCCATAGTGAGCTCAGGACCAGCCTGAACTTCAAAGCGAGACCCTGTCTCAAAAACAAACAAACAAACAAAAAACAAAAAAACCCAAAACAAAACAAGTTGTATACTATGTGTAAAAGGTAACTTCAACACAATAAGCTAATTTCTTTACTTGTATTTTTACATTGTTCTTTCGGGACAATATTTGCTTTTTTTTTCAGGATATAATTAGGTAGGCTCACTTTTCCATAGTGAGAATTTCATGACTCCCCCTTTTTAAACTTTCTTCTGACCTAGTATAAACATGAAAGTTGAACTAAACTTTGCAGATTTTTGTTGCAGTTGTCTACACTCTTGAGGGAGATTTATTTTCTTGCCCCTTTTTACCTGCCTTACATAGGGATAAGAATCTGAGTGCTTTAACTGTATTTTTTTTGTAAAGCAAACGCAAAGGGAAGGCCTGTTTGCCATTTCTGTTATGTGGTATACAAATAATTAGTCATCTAACAACAGTTGGTGGACATGCAGTACTTGACCACATCTCAGTGAGCTGAGAAATGATGGGAGTTTGAGTTCTGTGCAGATGTCTTCAGTGTTTAAGTATCTTCAGTTCTTCCTACATATCCCTGTTTAGAGGTGACTCATCACTACCATATTTAGAAAATCTGGTGCAGAATACATGCCTACTTCAAAATAAGACATTATCAAAATAAAATTTACAAACTCTTACATTACTTTTCTTACAATAATATTTCAAAAGAAAATGAACAGTTCTGTAAAAATCATTACAACGTGGATGTGGTGGGGCATGCCCTTCGTGCCAGTGCTCTGGGATGTGAGGCAGGAGGACTGGAAGTTTGAAAGCTGCCCAGGCAGTTTTGTTACTTAGTGAGACCCTATCCCAAAATATAAATAACAGATGCACAAAGACCCTGCATTCTGTCTCCTTATCACACGTTACAAATGGCATAGGCCAGGAAGCATCATTCTATAGCAGACGGATATTTTAACAGAAACCTTTCTAAATGAAGCTATGCTTTTCTGAAATTATTTTCAAGCCATTGTTGTATCAGTTTATGGTCAATTTATGTATCAATCAGTTCCTAAATAAAATCCCAAATAAGCTCTATTCAGATGCTAGAAAGCTAAAGAGCTTATTTAGTGAGAAAATAATACATTTCCTTCAAATCGTGCTCAGCCTATGAGCATAATTGTGCATGGTAATGACCATGTCTTTGCCACAGTTTTCTCTTATAAGATAATCTTTCCTGAACAGGTGGCCCTGTCCTAGCCACTGCATTGATAATCCTCTTAGTTTCAGTTCTGCTGCTGCTTCAGTTTGGGGTATCATTCATAAGTAAATTTAGCAGTGCAACTGGAGAAAAGCTGATGGATTTTCTGTCCTGAATATTTTCCTTGAATCATGAGAAGTAAAATGAAGATAGGCTGCATACAGGAAGACATAATAAAAATTGGAGATACTTTTGAGTGTAAATGCAAAGACTGACATGTTTAACACAACATTGGAGAGACTGGTAAATATATTTAGATGTCTTTGAGATTGGTTAGGCTTTAATGAGAACTATGAACATTACAAGACACGTAAGTTTAAAGGTGAATTGTATGAAGAGGGTTGGGATTCTCCTTTTTGTAATATAAGAAAAATAACTCAAAACAGATAATTTAGGTAAGAAAAGTAATAAATCCAAATGAGGTGAGCAACTAAAAAGAATGCACAGGAGAAACATAACTATAGAAGATAATCACATTGGTTTTTGCATTCTATTTAAAAATCTGAAAACGGAAGTCTAGACCTGTGGAGAATAGGAATTGATTTTCTGAAGCAGGTTGTGTATAATGTAAATATGTAGAAAAAAGAAAGCAGTATTAGAACACAGACATAGATCTTTTTTCTGTTTCAAAGACTACAAGGAAAGGAAGATCTGTAGTAAGGTTGTAAGTTCAAAGTGTATATTTCATAAGCAAATTAGGAGGTTTTTAGCCTTTTCACAAATAATGCTTGAATCTTCCAAAATCCACATCCTTAGTGAATTTAATCTACTGTAGCTCAGGCATCTAGCTACCTAATGAATTTTAAGATTACTTGTTTAATCTAACTTTTCTCATAAGTAGTCAACTACTGAGTGAGAAAATAAGTAATTTAATAGGAAAAAAGCTTGTCTGTCATCTTTGCCTCATAAAATTTGGAGGGTCAATATTTTATCTGCTTAATGAAAGCAAGTATGTGTGATACTTATTACACTGCATGTATCCAGAAGAGGTGCTTTTCCCTGCCTGTAGTTGACGTTTCCATGTGGCTGAAAACTGGCCCATTGCAGCTGCTGAGGGGACAGGCCATGCTCATCTTCCTACTTGGTGGCCAGGATCTAATGGCTTTCATTCCAATTTTCAAAAGAATCCAAAATGTCTTGCTTTTTTTTTTTTTTTTTTTTGAGACAGGGTCTCGCTTTGTAGTTCAGGCTGGCCCTGAGCTCACTATGTAGCCCAGGCAAGCCTTGAACTCAGCAATCCTCCTGCCTCTGCCTCCTGAGTGCTGGGATGACAGGCGTGAGCCACCACGCCCGGCACTGTGGTATGTGGTGTTGATTGCTGGTGAGCATGAGTCACCACGCCCAGCATTCCATGTGGTTACCAGGATCGAACTCAGGACTTTGAGCCTCCGAGGCAGGTGCCAGAACCACTGAGCTAAATCTCCGGCCCCAAAATGTTTTGCTTTTGCAAAGAGAACTCTGAAGTATGCATTCTCCTCGTGCCTGTGTGCTTAACCAGCTCTATCCAGAGTATTTGTGAAACCTGAACCTCGCTGGTGAAAGGGAGGGATTTGAGTAGACCAGCAGTTCTTATCCGAGAGGATTTTGCCTTGGAGGTGCATTAGTTGTCCTGACAGAGAGCCAGGGTGCTGCAGACCTAAGCCAACTGGAGGCCAAGGTGCTGCTATGTATCCTACAGTGCACAGGAGAGCTCCCTGAGAGGATGAGCCCCCATGGCAATAATGCTGGGGCCGAGTAGCCCTGGACTACAACATCTCTTGGGTCTACTACCGTGACTAAGAAAGTTTAACATTTTCCCCCTGTCAGAAGCATTTTAGTTTGATCAGTATTGTTTAGGTTATAAGACCACATAGAATAGAAAAATCTTAGAAAGCTGCTACATTAAGTCTTCAAGTGCAAGTTGGTGAATTAAGGCATTTTTAAACTGCATCTTATTATCTTCTGCAAAGTGAGAGGCTATTCAAGTGAGGGTGGCCTCATATCATGGAATTCTGTATTTATTTCTTTAACTCTGTTGAAGCTCTCCTTGATGTTTTATGTTCTTAGTTACATGATTCAAAAAAAGAGTGGTAAATAGCAACTAGGTTTGGAAAAGCGGAAAGTGTTAATCTAGTGTTAGTTCAAAATACTGATAGGTAAATTACATGTACATATTGTTTTATGTTCCCCCATGTGTGTGTGTGTGTATGTGTGCATGTGTGTTCGTGTTGTGATTGAGTGGGTACACGCATACATACCCCCTACTCTCAGTGTGGCCTAACTTGGGTAGGAAATCTTGGTTATTTTCTTGACTTCTTTCAATATTACTTTCTATTCACATCCTATTATATTGAGAGATAATCATCATTTATTGCCACTCTTCCTTTTGAGTATCTATTGTTTTCTTTTGCTTTCAAAAAAATACCTTTGGAGAACTGATCATTTCTTCTAAAATTTATGTGTGTATATGCAAAAGATTGTTTAAAATTCACATAAATATCTACTTTTAAAGGGTGCTGATGTTTGACACTTAAGTTACATTCTTTTGTTTGTTTCCTGTTGACAAACTTTGTATTTCTGGTACAAATATCCTGAATATAAACATAAATAGGCAACCCCAAATTTAAATACAGACCCTTCTCACAAGGGAAGTAAAGAATTCTTTTTTTTTTTTGCTTTTTGGAGACAGAGTCTTGCTTTGTAGTTCAGGCTGGCCCTGAGCTCACTATGGTGCCCAGGCAAGCCGCCACGAACTCAGCAATCCTCCTGTATCTACCTCCTGAGTGCTGGGATTACAGGCATGAGCCACCACGTCCGGCATTGTGGTATGCGGTGTTGATTGTTGGTGGGCGTGTCTCCACGCCCAGCATTATATGTGGTTACCAGGGATCGAACTCAGGTCCTTGCGCTTGCGAGGCAGGCACCAGAACCACTGAGCTAACCCTCCGGCCCAGTAAAGAATTTTTTGTAAATGGTTCCTATTCTTTGGATTTACTATCTTTTTTGTTTCTCATACACAGAAGAAATTTCCACTCCAATTTGTTTGTTTTATAATCACAGAAGACTGTGTAGCAAGCCTGGTGATAGTACTTGGATTTTTCACTATTTTAAGTTTCTCTCTGGAAAGTGACCTGAGACTGTGACAAGCTGTTCCTAACAAATATACCTTTGTTGCAGAACATCAGCCTCTTCATTTAAATCTCTTTTTAATATAATGGATACCAAGAACAAAAATTCAGCATATTAAAACCTAAGATTGTTCTTAAAATATGCATTACTTGGGCTGGAGATTTAGCTTAGTGGTTCTGGCACCCGCCTAGCAAGGGCAAGGTCCCTGGTTCGATGCCCAGTAACCACATACAACAATGCTGGGCGTGGTGACTCATGCCCACCAGCAATCAGTACCACATACCACAGTGCCTGGCCTGGTGGCTCACACCTGTAATCCCATCACTCGAAAGGGAAGCAGAGGCAGGAGGATTGCTGAGTTCGAGGCTTGCCTGGGCTACATAGTGAGCAGAGGGCAAGCCTGAACTACAAAGCGAGACCCTGTCTCACCTAGATGCATACATTTTGTAACTGGGAAGAAGTTCTCACATCTCACTGTCCAGGTCCCGTTTCCTGCCCTCCTCCAATCATAGTTCATGCATTTTCACTCTGTTCAACTGACAGCATTTTGGAACCCCAAATCTTTCTCAAAGTAGTACCTATGCTATAGGGTTCCCAAATGGACTCTGAAAAGCAAAACAAACAAGCAAAAACATTTTACCCCTTAAACAAAACTTCATCCTTTTCTCTTGGCAATTGTGTTTTAACAGTCCCACCTGGGGGCAGTGAGACGGAATGAATCCAGGGTTGCCTTAGGCAGTGGAAGTAACAACACCCCCCGCCCCCAGGACTGTGGAGGAGACGGGCAGTAGCAAGTGTGGCCTGCGCCACACAGAGGGCATGGGGGGGGGGTCACAGGGGGCAGCGTGGTCACTTTGCTCTGTGTCCCTCCTTTCCCTCTTGTTCATGTCCACCCATTTGACATGTGGACACAGGCCCCAACGATTCCCTAGACAGTAATGCAGACAGTGCCCTGCCCTCCCCACACTCAGCTTCTACTAAGTTTTGGGTACTCCAGACTTTGGTTTCTGTCCTTCAGCTCAGCCTTTTCTGCCCCCGGGAGTCGCCAGTGTCACATGACTGTGCAGTGTTTCCACTTTCTTTTCCTTGAGCCACCACCCAGGAAGCTCATGCTACTTTTGCCATCTGCTTGGGAACTTGTTGTCAGACAACCATGTCCTGGAAGCACGAAGGTATCCAAAGTGTATCTTGAAAATTGTGTGGTAATTACTAAAAACTTTCTTCTATAAAAGATTAGAAATAGCTAAATATATGCTAACTTTTCTCATGCTTCACAAGTTCAAATCATTTGGTTCAAATCAGGCTTCTAGAGAGACTTTTGTTGTTAAATACCTTTGTTTAAGAAATGCACATGGACTCTTTAAAATTGAGGCTTATAGATAAGAATTTATGCCACTTGTTCAAAAGCAAGAGACAATTTATTTCATCTTGATCTTAATAATATGCACATGGCTATAGTCTTATTTCTTAGTATTTTTGGTCTTCAATATTTGTGAAATATTAGCATTTCTTTGGATTTAGGAGTCCTTCTTTAAGAATGCATTATAGGGCTAGAGATTGAGCTCAGTGGTTCCAGCACCTGACTGGCAGGTGCAAGGTCCCTGGTTCATCCGGTAACCACACACAACAGCA
>PVIC010054318.1:0-11581 GCA_004025085.1 Thryonomys swinderianus | reverse complement strand
CTACAATTTTAGAAAGAGCTGAATCATAAAAGAATAATTTTTATTGAAGTGATCTATGCACTGATTATTTCCATAATACTTTATACTCCCTTAACTCACCCACGCAGAGGCTCAGGGAAGGTAGTGACAAGGACACGGCACCATGTCGGCTTTGGTCCTGAGACAAAGGGAACAGGTGTATCCGGGGAGGTCATGACCACAAGGCCATGCTGGGGGTTCATGACCACAGCAAGTTAGGGCAGTTTGTGATCCAGATGAAATTACTTAGGGGAGGGTATTCGGCAAGGGCTGAGCTCAGAATATATAAAGGGACCCTCGGTTTCCTGTGCCATTCAGCCAACAAAGAAAGGAAAAAAACATGGACCCTTTTGTAGAGTCTCAACCTTATCCATATATTAATGAATTTCCATAAGTTCAGCTCAAAGCAATAAATGCCAATCACAGCAAACAGCAAGACAATGTAAACAAAAACCTACACAAAGAGCAAGCAACAGAAAGATACCTGTAGAGAGTTCAGATATTAGAAGTAATGTAATATGAAATACAAACACTTATTTTCTTTAACAAGGTTTGGGAGACTATGAGTAGTCAAGAGACTGAAAAGAAATGAACTAGAAGAAAATTCAAATGTGAAAACGAGTTAAAAGCACAATAATGAATTAAACACATTAGATGAACATACATACATAAAATGATGTCCGGGAAAGGAGAATGAAGTCCAGAGTCAAAATGAGATAAAGAAAAACAAAATAGAGAAATAAAATGTGAGAGGAAAACTGAAAACTAAGGTTGAGTGAAAGGATCTTAGTTCACTTTAGGCTGAGGTAACAGGATATGTTGGAGTGGGTGGTTTATGAGGAACAGAACCCCATCGAGAGAGCGTTTCTGGGAGGTGAAGCCTGAATTAAGGAGCCACAGCTGTGCAGGGCCTTTGCCTGCTCATCTCACAGTGAAAGCCGAAGGGAGAAGAGCATGCTCCTGGGACATTAGTGAGACAGAGAGGGAGAGAGAGAGAGAAGAGAGGGGGAGGAGAGAATGAAAAGAGGGAGAGAGAGAAGGAAAGAGGGAGAGAAAAAGAGGAATAGGGAGAGAGAGGAGAGGGAGAGAGAAGGAAAGAGAGGGGTGAAAAGAGAGGAAGAGAGAGAGGAGAAGGAGAGAGAGAAGGAAAGAAAGGCAAGAGCATGGTACCTCTGCAGTGGGCATGTAAAACAATGGCCATGCCCGCTCTTCTTCAAACTCTCAGAGTATTAAGAGAATGTGGAATGATGAAAGCTCGAAAGTGAATGTTTGGTCCCTTCAGAGTCACGTGTTGAAACTGCCTCTACCCAGCGAGGACACTGGGAAGTGCCCCTTGGGGAGGCGGCTAAACTCTTAGGGCGGGTACTGAGGAGCCCAGCCAGGTCAGCATCCTCTAAGAGGAGAATGCAGAGAACCCCACCCCCGGTGTCTGCCAGAGGGTGCCACAGTGAAACAGGAAGTGAGTCCTGGAGCCTTGACCTGGGGCTTCCCGTCCTACACAGCAATGGGAAATGCATTCTGTTGTTTGTAGGCTATACAGCCTTGCTAAACTGTAGCACTAAAAGGTCCAAAAGTGCTCAACCTGTCAATTTTACAAATGGGTTTGATCTGGGCCTTCATCTCACACACGGAAGAATGTGATCCAAGTAAAAAGATCAGACGTTAAAACAATTACAACAAAATCGTGTCACATGAAGTAGCAATAATTAGATTGATTCCAGAGTACTCAGTAACAGCAAACAGGAAGATTCTGAAATAATGGCCTCTTTCCACCGATGGATGTGACTATGAAAACACACCGGCAGGCATCATGTGGGAGTGAAGACCTATGAACCACGGAGCTGTGCGTGACAGACACTCACTAAAGGAGACTGGAGAGTGTGTTTCAGAGAGAAGATAATCACAGTCAGGACTCAGGAGAGTTATCGTTAGGGTTATGTGAATAAAGAGGTGGGCCCATATCTGAGTATATCTAAGCAGATATTGTGTGAATACAGACTAATCACATGTCCTAACTTATGAGAGCAGAGAAGTACAATAATGGAGATGAACCAAAGATGTCAGGACAAAATTACAGGAGATCTTGATATGCAAGGAATGATACTGTCTGTGGGAGAGTAAAGATTTTTATCCAATTTAAATGATAGTGACTCAAGTACCTTTCTAACACCACTAAATTCCTCTAGATACAGAAATGTACTCTGTACAGAGATACAATGAATAGGTACAAAAATAAACTTTCTAATCAAATGAAGATTGTTTAAAATGAAGTGTGAAAAGTTCTATTGATATAAAATATCAATTTTTTAAAAGGAGAGGATTAGAAAATGTGAAATTAGTTTGTAAAATATTAACAAAATTAATTTGAAGAGAGAATATACTATATATAAATTAAATCCTTTAATTAAATGAAAAGTAGTTTTGTATTGGATCAAAAATTTTGCTCTCTTCTGTTTAAGACTAAAATATAAGAAAACAAAAATGGAAAACCGAAGAACATACAGGTACAAAAACTCAGAAATCCATGACAGTTGGATGGATAAGTATGTGCCATATTAATCAGTGATCACTGATTTAAAACCTACAGCTAGCTGTACCCAGTGCCCAATTAAAATTTTTTTTGAGCAGAAGTAATAGATCACAGAATGCTTAAACTATGAACAAAATGCTTAAGTTAACAAGTGATTTTTTTTTTTTTTTTGAGACAGAGTCTCGCTTTTGTAGTTCAGGCTGGCCCTGAGCTCACTATGGACCCCAGACAAGCCTCGAACTCAGCAATCCTCCTGCCTCTGCCTCCGGAGTGCTGGGATTACAGGCGTGAGCCACCACACCCAGACTGTGGTATGTGGTATTGATTGCTGGTGGGCATAAATCACCACGCCCAGCATTCTCTGTGGTTACCAGGATCGAACTCAGGGCCTTGCGCTTGCGAGGCAGGCGCCGGAACCACTGAGCTAAATCTCCGGCCCACAAGTGATGTGTTTTTAATACGGATATAGCCATTAACACAAATAATTGACACAAATTTCAGTATCATTATTATTGCCTGAAGCAGGAAGAGGAGATGACAAAATAGATGTGCAATGATGAAAACAGGGAACCCTGCTGACCTACTGACTATTCTCTATTCCTCAGTCTCCATAGACAGTCTCAGCCTTAAAACACATATTGTCCACAGTCTATCAGTTTTGGCAGACGTTCTTTAACAACACATGCGCCTGTGTGCATGTATGTAATTTCTGTACGTGTGTGGCATAAACCTTTGCAACAGCGCAAACACACACTTGCCGTGTCTGTGCCATCTCAGCTCTTCACGGGCAGAAAGAGGAGACCTACGCGCTTCCTTCACATGTCAGCGCAGCACAATCGTCAAACATGTCCTCTCCGAGTCTCAGGCTTCTGCTCACGCCTGTGTCTGACTTCAGATAAGTTACCCTCCTCTGGGTTTCGGCACCTTTACCTCTGAGTTACAGGTAGAATAACACCGAATTTATGTGGTTCTTAGGTTTAAATGAATTCATGTTTGCAAAGGCTTAGGACAATTTCTGTTGCAGTGCTCCATTTCAGTCGGAAATCGTATGAGAATAAACCTCTTGTCCTTTATTCTTGCAGTTATATATTTTATTCTCAGAGTCTGCAGGATGATAAAGGCAGTGGAAATATCTTCAGATATTTTGATAGCTTTTACACTGGAGTTATGTTTGGGGACACTTGAAATTTTCACAGTGTTGAATTTTTCAGTTGGGGAGCATGATCTGTGCCATATCTGTTTAGATTGGTCATTTCTCTCAATCTAGCTTACACAGTTAGTGACATGCTTTGTTAAATTTATCTCAAGGCATTTGTGAATCAGTGCAATGCATAATATATCTTTCATCAAAACGCTGTGTTTAAGTGTTTGTTGTTAACGGCTGGATACCATTTGATTTTCTACAGCACATTTGCAGGTCTCACTTCCTAATTCTAATCATTCTTCTGTAGATTCTTACTTTCTGCATAAGTAAATTTTTTAAAGAGGAACTAGGAATTATGTTACTTTTTTCAAGTAAAAGACTTAAAAAATTAGATGAGGATGAGTTATACTTTTATATTGGTATATTGAGGACGGTGTGTCATTTTGGAAGCTTCTATTCCTCTTTTGTAATTCAGTAGGACTTTTTTCTAATGAGCTGCATGTCTCTCTCTGTGTACATGTGTGTACACATGTGCACGCATGTGTTCAAATCATTACTACAGCTGATATGGAATATCCAAGGCAAACCTTCCCTTCTTTCCACGCATTACAACTGTGGCCACTTTTGGGGAGAACGCAGCAGCGTGCTGGGGCTCTTCCTGGTCCTTGTGGATGACTGCAACTCTGAATTGTTTTCTCCTATCTTCCCCATGATACACGTCACTTAAATAGAGACGCTGTTTTATTAAGTGCTTTACTTTCAATGGGAATAATTTCTGTAATCTAATGAAATCTCACCCTTGTGTGTTGTGCAGAGCTGAAGGTGTGGGGTAAGCCTGTGAGACAAGCATCTGCCAAATATGGTACTGTTTTATAAAAAGACTGCTTTTAGGAAATGGCAAATTGCTTTCTTCCTATTTTTTTTAAGCAGGTCTTAAGAGCATAGCAATACTCCAAGTATTGATTCGTATTTCTTTCTTTTCTCCTGTGGTGAGTTTCATTTCAATGTTTCCTTATAAAAGTTAAAATATTGAAAGTTTTTTAAAAATGAGAAGCTGTGACAGATATCGCTATGGTGTAGCCCAAAATAGCGACTGTGGGTATGAGGAAGTCCTGCACTGGCGACGTGGAAAGCTGTGTCACCTCACTAAAAGTGCACAGAACTTTGATGGCACTTCCCCCTAAATACGGCTTCTTCACTGTTAAACTTTAAGATGAAACATCTCAAAATCTAATGTTGAAATATTGGTGCGGTACAAATAAGGAAAAAGCTGCAATGACTGCACCACCAAAAGTAAAAGTGTACGGAAGTGCAGGCACACGTACGACCCCCCGCTGTTCTCTCCGGATGACTCCAGTGTGGTCACCTCCAGATGGAGTCAGCATTCGTCATGCATCATGCAGCCCTGATGGCACCAGTCCTCGTGCTGAAAGGAGTCCTCCTGCAATTGAGGCCCAGTGATGAGGGAGGCCCTCGGCTCTGAGCATGAACTAATACAGCCTAGTCTCAACAGCTGACCAGCTCAGTTACAGCAGCATGATTCTCCCCCTGGGCTGATCATGGCTCAGACCTCAGTGAGGCTCATTTCTTTGTAAGGCCCATCACAGTGCTTTTCCAAGGGAGGAATTGTATATTTTAGTGCCATGATGAAGTGTGGACAGCAAGCTGCTGGGCTGTGGCTGGCCGCATCCTGTGTGCACCGGAGACGTCTGTGTTTATGACAGCCACCCCACACTTGCACATTTGGGAAATGGTGAAACGTTCACATGTTCCTGCAGTAGGATTCGTGAGTCTTCCATATTCTGCTAAGAATGAAGAAGGCTTGTCTGATGCCAAGCATTTGCTTGACTGGTGTCAGGGAGGAGGTGAAGCGGTGGGCTCCGTCTTCGTTGTATGAGGATGGCGCATAGGTTAGTTCAGGCTGACACTTCCAGGGAGTCACAGTGGGCAGGTGACCGAGGATCTTCTGTCTCACAGACATTTTGATGCAACTGGTCACGGAACTGTAGGAACAAAGCTCTACTTTGTGGGTTTGCTACAAACCCTACAAACCTGACAAAGGAGAGGAAACCACCACCCTTGGAGTGCTCTGCACACACTGGTGCACCTGCGAGCTGTGTGGTTCTCTGCTCGGACCCTCAGTGACACCAGTGCCCTCACCATAGCAATTGCAGGGGCAACCCGGGCTCTGCTCCCATCAGTCTCAGGTGTAGCAGTCGCACAGCCTCTGTTCTGTGTGTCTTTATCCGCTCACGTCATGGGCTGTCTGAGGCGCCACTGTCTGCCCTTCAGAGTCAGTGATCACAGAGCAGCAGCCTCTGCACTGGGACAGCTGCACATTGTACACATGTGCATAGGTGACCTTCGGTACCTGGTTAGGTTATCTGCCTACCTATCAGGGAATCACCCTTTGGGTGCCAACACACCAGTCTCTCCTCCCCAAGTCATTTGGCAACAAGGAGACCGTTTCACCTTTGGGTTCTGAGATCATCATTTTGGCAAAATGCTTTGAAGGTGAGCAAAGACCCTAGAAGGTCAGTAGCCTCCGATACAGGTCAAAAGTTTATCTTTGGAAAGCTGCATTGGTCACTGATGAAGGGCGATTTTTGTCTCCCATGTTTTTGTGAAAATGATCATGTTGAAGGAGCCTTACCAGCCCGTGTCTAACTCAGAGGCTTGTTGAAGAATGGGAGGTTCATTTGACCAACTTGAAGTAGAGCCCAGCCCCTTGGTTACAGAATGGTGCCGAAGAGCTAGATGTGAGCTGACAACTGTGGACACTTTTTATAATTTCAATGCCATTGCTGCTGGAGAAGGAAAGACACAGCATCCAGTCTTCATCCCAATAGGCCCATGCTAGAAGCAGTTCTTTTCTGGTCACACAATATGGTTAGGAATATATAGTCTTGCAATGTGGACAACCTGAGACTCCAATCTCTGTTCTAACGTTTGATCTTGGACAACTCATTTGAATTATATGAGCTTCCATTTCTTCCTCTCTAGAACCTCAGAGCCTACATCATAGGGTTCTTGGGGAGTAAAGGGAAGATAGTTCAAGGTCTTTGCACATTGTAAGCATTAATAAGCACAATCAAATAGAATGTATGTGTGGATGCATTGAGAGGATAGAATTCATCTTCAGGTTACTTTTTTACACAGTATCCATCTTCCTGGGATAGACAGTAGCTAATTAGCACTCTTCAGGTAAATGTTAGATGATAAGCAATACAGAATCAATATATAAAAGCAACAGATTCTTTTGGAAGTGAGGGGATAAGAAAACATTTTGCTTGAGATCTCTAATGCTTTTTCTTTAGGCTGTATCATTGCCTGGGTTCCTTTCCAGAGCATGGATCTCCACCTCTCTGATCAGTCTGGTCATCTAGAAAATCCAGTCCATTGTCAAGACATATGGAAGTAGGTGGCCAGTAAATACTGAGCTAATGCTTTTTATCATTTCCACGATGCTGTGGTCAAACAAACCAAGGAAAAAGTTCTGCAAATCTCTCCCCTCCAGCCTTGGTTGCTCTTGCATGTTCTTTTTGAAAGTCCTGTATTGATGGAAATTCCTGACCAATGGAACCAGATTCTAATCTGTGGCTGAAGATGAACAACAGAGATCAGATTGCACACGCTTTCTAGAGCTCTTTTGAGTTCTAGTGTGTAGTTTGCCCCTCAGGGCACCACAATTCATTCACCCAGTGTTTTCTGAACAGTACAGTTTTCCTGGTAATATATCATATTTATTTATAGTTTTCTAAAATGTAGGATTATAAATTATTTATGAAAATGAAAGCTCCTTAGTTTTTCTGAACCCTTCAAGGAAGCCTATTTGGGACACAACCATGCAATAAGAAATTGACTTGCATAAAACCATTTCCAGAGTAAGAGAAAATAATTTTGAAATAGAGATGATATATATTTCTTTTTTTAGATCTAGAAAATATTTACTCATTTACTAGATGCAAGTACTCTAAGTACTATATATTAATTACTGGAATTATTGAACAGTCATGTAAATTAGGGCCTATTACAACACATGTTTTGGAAATTTTCAAAAAATCAAATGAAAGTGTAGATGGAGAAATTAGATTGGTCAGCAGTGAAGCTGGGGCTGGAATCCTGGCCACGGGGTCTCTAGAACTTGCTTTTGCTGTGTGTTCACACGTCCGCACCCACTTGTTTCAAGACACCCTCCCCCTAAAGAACAGGAAGCACCCTGTAAACCTCGAAGAGGAGTTTCACTCATTCATTTGTTTCCTTTTTGGGAAAAGCCAAAGGTAAATGTGAAAATAATCCCCAAACTGAAGTCAAGATTTGGTTTACTTTTTTCCTTCCTTGTTTCAGGACATCCTGGTAGTTATGAGAAGCAAAAGAATAATTTGAAACTATGTGATATCAAGTGGCATGGAACAGTGAAGGATTGAAACTGATGAAGAGCATAACTTTGGAACAAATCAACCCTGCAGGCAGGACACTTAAAAACCTCTGGGTATCACAGTTTACTCACAGGAAAGTGGGAGTTAGTTCCCAAACACCTGGAATTATTTCAAAAAAGAAATTAAATTGGGCCTATGGAGTAGCACAGATTTAAGCTGGGCAGGGAATATACACTTTACATGGTACCAAACAACCTGAGTTCTGCTTCGGACTCTCACTCTCAGCAGGCACTCTTGCCCTGCCGTGCGGGGAGCTGTCCCCGCCCGCAGCCAGCTCCTGTCCCCACAGCCGGTGCAGTGCCAGGATGCTCGGAACACTGCATCCCCCAGGGATAGCTACCAACTCTTTAGAATAAAAGCTCCTTTACTCCTCAATCTTCCTAAAGGTACTTTGAGAGCCTAGAGCAAACCCAGCTTCCCAAGCCCTATGCTGTGAGCCACCCGAGCCACCCTCGAAGGGGTGTCCAGGAGGAGGACGGGTTTCCTGCTGACCCTGCTGACATAGGTTCCACTTCCACACAAGCTCTGCCTTCCCTGCTCTTACCTTATTTCTGGGGTGACAGGATTGAAGCCCCCAGCTCCCTTGTGTCCCTGAGACCCACAGAGATGGCGCCCATCTTGATGACAACCTTTCTTGTCTTTGGTGGTGGCGGACTGTGTGTTTGAACTACTTTCGTATCAGGACTTAGTCATTTACACACAAATTCTCAATGGCTATTTCTAAATCCCATCTCTTCCTACTTCCCTGCCACATGCAGAATGGAGCATGGAGTGTGGCCTCTGGAAGGGGAATGTGGAATAAATGAGAAAGAGCAAGACGAGAAAAGTCATCAAGTGTGAGGCGAGCCATGGTTACTCAGGGTTCAGCCTAGACTGATCAGAACTCAGCCAGAGATAGCATGCTTGCTGCAGCCCCTGCTTTGTCCTTGTTACTGGCAATAGGGGAAGACACAGAGGAAAACAGAAGTGCCACACATCAGGAGACATGAGAAGGACTTGCATTTCAGAATCTCCCCTAACCTCGGCAGGTGCCTTCTGTGGCTCAGCCACCACTGCCGTGGGCTCTCCGCACACACTGTGCCTCAGGGCCACACTTCCCTGGGTGCCCGTTTCTCTCCCTTTCATCACTGTGCATGACAGTGAGCTGTGCTGGGATGTTCTGTGAATACAATGGCCCCACACTGCAGGATTTCTGCCTTGAGACAAAGTGTAAGTGGTTCAGATTAATGATGAACAATCTTCATTGACTCTCATTGATTATGATTTTGTTGAAGATAATGAACCAAGTGATTAGTAATGATTACACAGGCAGTTAGAGTAGAAACTATAAATCACTGCAGAACCAAGCAAGTGCCTTTCCTTGTATTTAATAATCTTCATCATATAAAATAACACAATTGAGATTTAGCCCATCAGCAACATATTCTGAGTTTTTATGATACATCGAGCATCGTGCTGGGTGTTTTTCAGTAGAGTACAGAGGGAAGATCTGGCACATGTGGCACTTCCATTCCAGTGGGGAGAATAAGAGATTGGAGGGTTACATGAAGATGTTATTTTTGCTCTGAGAGTGAATTTTTAGTAGAGGGATGGCATGATCTGATTACATTTTAGAAGGATCACTTTGGATACTTTTTGTTTGTTTGTTTTGTTTTTTGGTGGAATTGAACTCGGGCCCTTGTGCATCCAAGTTAGGTGCGGTACTACTTGAGCTAAATCCCTGGCCCATGAAAAGTCTTTTGAAAATAGACTAAAAGAACAAGGACACATAGAAATTCTCTAACTTATGAGCTATTATGGAGAAAGCTTTAACGCCGCTGAGACCTATTGAATTCTAATGCTATAAATTCCCCTTGTACTGTGCTCTGTTCTAAGAATTTTGAGAAGTGAAATTCTAACTTTATATCAGAATGTAACATTCACTCAGCACTGAGTAGTTACACAGAGGGTCCTGTGCATGAGAGGCAGCATTCTCTACCGTGAGAAATCCCAGGGGTATGTGGATGAGTGTGATTGAGAAAGGTCCATTGCACAGACAGGTTTAGATGTGAGATCACATGTGAACACATAGACTTCTGGATTTGAAAAGCAGGAAAGTATCATAAAATATGGGTCAAAGTGACGTGATTCAGGTCACTGCCCAAATCCCAGACCAAAACTGTCTAAAGTAGGTCAGATAAATGAAGACAAATGAAACTGGGGTCCAATCTGGTCTGTCTTGGTTTTCTTCTCTCTCTCATCTTAATAGGAAGCTAAGCAAACACAGTGACTTCTCTTGCTGAGGATTTTAGTTGTCAAAATTCTCAAGCAATGACCTATTTTTTGTTTTTATTATCAAGAAATTAACTCCACACTGGAGCTAGTCACGGTTGCTTTGATCTTTGGCTTCCTCAGACAGTGGTGGAGTCGCCTGGGAAAGAGGTGACTGTCGTGGACATCAGATGCAACTGAGCCTCATCTTGGATAATTGAAGTTAGAGTTGCATTGTAAAGGGAGGCAGCCTTCAAATCTCTGCTCTACCTTTCCTTCTTCATGCTGGGGAAGCAACTGTCCTCTGGCTTCACCAGCACTGAGTCCCTAGTATGCAGTGGGACCCCCAACTACATGGGACTGTGCCTGTACCATTGTGCGCTTTGAGAGCAGGGAAAAGTATTATTTGCACCTGTTCAGATCTGTCATGCTGACTGGTCAGGCACTGGTTGTTCCATAAATTTTTATTGCTAATATGATACTTAGCTGACTTTCACAGAGAAAGCAAAGAGGTGGTGAGTAAGCACTGACCAGGAGTCTTGTCAGATGCCATGCAGTTTTCTTTCAAGGGTGCTTCGGACACCGCCATCCTGGGGGGGGGGGATGGGGAGACATCTGAAAACTATGGTGGTGAATTGAGGGAACTGGACAGTTAATCCAAGAGGCAGGCAGCACAAAGGAGGGCTCTTCCACTGTTCTGAAACTCTGATGCAACTCACTGAAAATGTTTGCTAAGTATCTTGAAGAGTAGACATTATTGCAATAGAATAGGAAGTTAATTCTAGGACACAAACACCAAAGTCAAAAGCTACAGCAGTGAAGGAGAAAAAGTATTGTCATTCTTGTGATACTTGGGCTGGGTGAGTAGAATGAGAATCTGAGGCAGAAGGAAATCTGAGGCAAAATTCACCAGGGAGATTGGTGAATCACACTCTGGATATGTGTGTGTGGACCATGATGGTGTGACCTTGGGCACTGCTGTTTGGTTCCCACCTCTCTGGCTCTATTTTCTTTCTTTACTTTTTGGCTCCCATGAGCTAAGCAGCTATTTCCTAATGCTTTTCCACCATGACATTCCCACCTTAGGGCCAATTTATGGACTGAACCCCCTCAAATTGTGAGTCAAATTATACCTCTCCTCCTTTCAGATATGAGCATTGGTTATTTTTTCCCAGCAACACAAAAGCTAATATGAAAAAA